>CAUYQU010000262.1:0-35721 GCA_963574635.1 Cheracebus regulus
GGTGGCTTCTTGGCATCTTTATGGTTTTATCCATCTGTCGTCTTTGTAATTACCAACTTTCAAATTAGGTCTCTGAGTGGACGTCCAGCTTGTTAATTCCCAGCTCCGGAATCTATGTAATTTTGACTGTGGCGACCCGCAACGCTAGCTAAAACAGCAGCGTTAAAATTCGTGGTGCTTTTCTGCCCGGGGATCTTCGGTCTGACTTCCCTCTTCAGTCCCTCTTTTTCAATCAGCTGGATGGACTGCTCTGCCTTCACAGAGCTCCAAACATCATCCAAAAGCAGACTCAGTCTCGTTTACTCAGCACCAAGAGCCGCTGAGCCAAGGTGCCGGCAAAAAAGTCGCGCCAGCCGAAAGGGTTGCGCTGGCAACCCGTGGGCCTCCTCCGCTGGGAATGTCCTGGTCTGTGGGCAGCAAAAATTTATCGGTAAGTGTGGTGTCTGCCGGCTCTCTGCGCTTTTACTGGGAGCTGCATCCTGAGCTGCTAGTGATCGGCCATCTTCTGACACTTCCTTTTTAAAAAAATTATAGTGATCCTAGTGGGTATAAAGTTGGATGTGCATTTCACTAATGATCAATGATAATGGCATTTTTTCAAGTGCTTTTTGGACATTTGTACATCTTCTTTGGAGAAATGTCTACTAAAATCTTTTGCCCACTTAAAAATTATTTTTATTGTTGAATTGTAAGAATTCTTTATAAATTATTGATACTATACCCATATCAGACCATGAATCCCTTTAAAGGAAGGTAGGTCTCAATTCATTAATTTCATTCTGCAAATGAAAACAAGAAAGAAAAAGCTGAAGCTCTTCTATTCCAATGGGAATGAAACAAGAATCCTATCTTTGAATTGCAAGTTCTTATTGTATAATGAGGTCGCTGGCCTAATAAAATGCCCCAAAGGCAGAGAAATGTATTTTATCAAATGTGAACAGATTACATACTATTCTTGGTTTGCCTAAGGCTTACTGCCTAATATTTGCCTTGGCAACAGCAGTTAGTTGATTATTCGTTTTCTAAGTGTTAATGGAGCTTGAGCTATTTTTACATCTGATGAGGAGTTTTGTGATTCTACAAATCAACCCAATTGCCTCATTTAGTGAAAGCGATTTTAAGGAACAATCAACTTTAAATGTGTCAAGGAAGGCTAAGTGCAAGTCTTATCACCCCAGCTACTCTAACCCATGGCACAACCTGCCATGTTAGAAAAGGCATGCAAAGCCCCTCACATGATTTTAATATGTACAACCCCATCCCAAAGTACAGTTGAGAATTGTTCCCCAGCAATAACAGTAATATCTGTTGGGCCCTTGCTCTGCTCCAAACATTTTCTATGCAATGTATAGACAAATATCTTATGAGGGAAGCACTATTATCATCCATACTTTACAGATGAGGAAACTGAGGCACTGGGAAATTAAACCACTTTCCCAAGGTAACTTTGCTAGGAAGAGATGAGGTCAAAATTCAAACCCAGGCAGTCAGGCCCCAAAGCCTATACTTTTGATCAATGTTATATACATAGCCTTCCTAGTAATAGTTGCCCAAAGGAGGCTAGGACCATAGGACTGCACCCAGAGGCAAGTCCTTGTGCATTTCAACACAGCTCACTCAATAAATGGATCGAATCATTAACTTAGACCTGAGAATAAAGAGAATCTCATAATTACATTAAAGGAAAGTGGTTTTAACATCTGCCTTTTCTAGCCAGGCACAGTGGCTCATGTCTGAAATCTCAGCACTTTAGTAAGCCAAAGCGGAAGGATCACTTGAGGCCAGGAACTCGAGACTAGCCTGGGCAACAAAGACCAGTTAAGACCAGCCTGGCAAATATGTTTCTTTTTGTAGAGAAAAAAAAACAACAACATAATTGAGTTTTATTCTCTACAAAAAAAAAACTGTCTCTTTTTTTAGATATGACACCTAAAGCATAATCCATAAAAGAAAAAGAAAATGGATAAAGTAAACTTAATCAAAATTTAAAACTTGTACTTCAAAAGATACCATCAAGAAAATGAAAAGACAAGCCACAGAGAAAAATATTTGGGAGAAAAATATTTGCAAATCATATGTCTGATAAATATAAACATAAAAAATTCTTAAAGTTCAACAGTAAAAGGATACATAATCTAATTTTAAAATAAGCTAAAGATTTGAAGAGATATTTTCCCAAAGAGGATATACTAATGGCTAATAAGCTTATCAAAACAGGCTCAACGTCATTAGTCATTAAAGAAATGGAAATCAAAACCAAAGTAAGATATCACCTCACACCCATCAGAATTATTATAATCAAAAAGATAAACAATAACAAGTGTAGATGAGGAAACGGAAAAACTGAGCAGTCACTTTGTAAAATATAAATGTAAAATGGCACGGCCACTTTGGAAAACAGTTTGGCAGTTAAACAAAAAATTAAACATAAATTTTTAAAAATTAACACAAAAAACATTTCACTCCTAGGCTTCTACCCAACAAAATAAAAACAAAGGTCCACCTAAAGATGTGTACATGAATCTCACAGCAGTATTATTTATAACAGCCAAAGAGTAGGAACAATCCACATGTCCATCAACTGGTGAATGAATAAACAAAATGTAGGCCAGCCACATATGCAATACTACTCGGAAATGAAAAGTAATGAACTACTAACACACGCAAAAATATAAACCTCAAAACATTATGCTAAATAAAAGAAGTCAGATGCAAAAGACTATGTATTGTATGATTCCATTTATATGAGATATCCAGAAAGGACCAAATCTAAAGAGACTGAAAACAGATTATTAGTTGCCTGTGGTGAGGAGAGGGACTGTAAACAGGCACAAGGGATCTTTTTAGGGTTATGGAAATGTTCTAAAGCTGGATTGTGGTAATGATTGCACAATTCTGTAAATTTATTTAAAATCACTGAATTGTACACTTAAAATGAATTTTATAGTATGAAATTATACTGTAATAAAGCTGTTAAATAAGTTGTGTCTATGTCTTTTTTTCTTTTAATTCAAGGTCTCCTCTGTCACCCAAGCTGGAGTACAGTGGCATGATCATGAATCCCAGCCTCAAACTCCTGGCCTCAAGTGATCCTCTCTCCTCAGCCTCCCAAGTGGCTGGGACTACAAGCTCATACCACCACACCCAGCTAATTTTTTTTTTAATTTTTGTAGAAACAGGGTCTCATTATGCTGCCCAGGCTGGTCACAAACTCTTGGCCTTAAGCAGGCCTCCCACCTGAAGCCTCCACATCTGGCCTCAACCTGTAATTTAAAAACACTGTGTACACATAGAAATCATTGTATATGCCAGGCATGGTGGTTCACACCTGTAATCCCAGCACTTTGGGAAGCTGAGGTGGGAGGACTGCTTGAGCAGGAGTTCAAGACCAGCTGGGCAACAAAGCAAAACCCCAATCTCTTAAAAAAATAAAAATAAAAAAATAAATTTTTAAAATTGTTTTATAGAAATCTTTGTATATGATAAACATGGTATCCCAAATCTCTCAAATATTTTTTTAAATAAATTATGCTAGGGCAATTGGATAGCCATTTGGAAAAAGAATATAGTTAGTTGTGGCCGGGTGCTTGGCTCATGCCTGTAACTCTAACACTTTGGGAGGGCAAGGCAGGCAAACTGCCTCAGCTCAGGAGTTCAAGACCAGTCTGTGGAACACGGTAAAACTCCATCTCTACTTAAAATACAAAAAATTAGCTGGGCATTGGGGGTGTATACCTTTAGTTACAGCTACTTGGGAGGCTGATGCACAAGAATTGCTTCAACCCAGAAGGCAGAGGTTGCAGTGAGCCGAGATCATGCCACTGTACTCCAGACTGGGCAACAGAGGGAGACTCTGTCTCCAAAAAAAAAAAAAGAAAGAAAGAAAGAAAGAATGCAGTTAGTTGTATCTATTTGTATCCATTCCTTATAATACACACAGAATAAGCTCCAAATCAGAGACCAAAAGGTAAAAAAATGAAATTATACAAGTATCAAAAGAAAACATTAGTGAATTCCTCTTTAACCTGAATAGGAAAGGACCTTCAACTAATACTAGAAATCAAGATGCAATATGAGAAAAGATTGATACATTTAACTACTTCGAAATAAAAAAACTTGGGAGGCCAAGGCAGGAGAACTGCCTGAAGCCAAATGAGTCTGAGACCAGCTTGGGTAACAACCCCATCTCTACAAAAAGTTAAAACATAAAAAAAAATTAGCTGGTTGTGGTGGCACATGTGTACAGTCCTAGCTACTTGAGAGGTTGAAGATGAAGATGGCTTGAGGCCAGGATTGGAGGGTACAGTGAGCTATGACTGTACCACTGCACTCCAGCCCTGGTGACAGAGTGAGATCCGTCTCGAAAAACAAAAAATCAAAATAAAAAACTTTCACACAGCAAAAAAAACACCATACGCAAAGTCAAAAGGAAAACAATACACTAGAAGAAAGGAATTCCCAACACAGATCACAAATACAGGGCTAATATCTCTAATATATAAAGAACCATTTTTTTAAGTGACAGGGTCTCACTATGGTGCCCAGGTTGGCCTCAAACTGCTAGGCTCATGTCATCCTCCCACCACAGCCCCCAGAGTAGCTGCAAATACATGTGTGCACCACTGCACCTGGCTTATAACTAACTTTTAAAAACGAAAGAAAAAACTAAAAAGGCTATTGAATAATAGGCAAAAGACACAGACACGTCACAAAATATATAAAAATGACTTGAACATGCGGAAAGACATATAATTTCGCTCATTCAAAAAATGCAAATTAAAACTACACTGAATACTATTTCTCACCCATCAAACTGACAAAAATTCAAAAGTTTGACAATACACTCTGTTGGAGAGGCTGTAGGGACCTGGGCACTTTCATACATTGCTAGCGGAAATGCAAAATGGTACAATTCCTGTGGAAGGAAATTTGGCAATATGTAACAAAACAGTAGATACATAAATAAGTATTTACCATCTGACCCAATGTTCTGGACTGAATTGTGTCCCCCTCAAATTCATATGCTGAAGCCCTTCCACCAAATGTAAATGTATTTGGAGACCAGGCCTTTAGGGGATAAAGTTAAAGGAGGCCATAAGGGTGAGGTCCTAATCCAACAGGACTGGTGTCTTCATACAGAAGAAAAAAACACCAGGAGTGAGAAAGCACAGAGAAAAGGCTGGATTGGGCAACAACCCAGAGAAACAGTCATGTGAGGACACAGCAAGCAGGTGGCCATCTGTCAGCCAGGAAGAACCTACAGCAGAAAACAACCCTGCCAGCACCTTGACCTTAGTCTTCCAGCTTCTAGAACTAAGAGAAAATTAATTTATATTATTGAAGCCACCAGTCTGTGGTATTCTAGGCAGCAGCCTGAGCACATTAATACACCCAACAATCCTACTTCTAGGAATTTATCCTGAAGATACATCAATAATGTAAAAATATGGATGCACAAGACTAGACATTACA
Organism: Cheracebus regulus; assembly: GCA_963574635.1. NCBI lineage: Eukaryota > Metazoa > Chordata > Mammalia > Primates > Pitheciidae > Cheracebus > Cheracebus regulus. The sequence continues at coordinate 5,473 of CAUYQU010000262.1, forward strand.
GCATTACTGCAAAACAGCTAAATGCTCAAGTATAGAATGGTTGAAAACTATGTATAAACACATGTATAAAATGATATGAAGTCATTTTTCAGGACCTGTTATTAAATGAGAAAAGCAAAGTGCAGGACTGAGCGGTACAATTCTTGTACAGGGGTGGCTCACGCCTGTAACCCTAGCACTTTGGGAGGCCAATGTGGGCAGATCACTTAAGACCAGCCTGGGCAACATGGCAAAACCCGATTTCCACAAGAAATAACAAAAATTAGCTGGGAGTGGTAGTGCACGGGTGCCTATAGTTCCAGCTACTTGGGAGGCTGAGGTGGGAGGATCACTTGAGTCCCAGAGGTTAAGGCTACAATGAGCCACGATAGTGCCACTGCACTCCAGCCTGAGCAACAGAGCAAGACCCTGTCTCAAAAAAAAAGTCAAGTGCAGAAGAGCTTCTATACTTTGCTAGCATTTGTTTAAGAAAGAAGGGAAAATAAGAAAACATATTAATACATATATGCTTATTTTTACAAAAACAAACACAGGACAAATAAACCAGAGAACAATGATATTGGTCACAATAAGGGTGAAGGAGAAAAGGGCAGAAGGAATACAAGAATGTATGACACTTCTGGGTATGTATACCTCTTACATTGTCTTGACTTTTGGAAGCACGTTGATGGTCTACATAGTCAACATAAAATAAAATTAACAAGTATGGGAAGGGGAAAGAAACCTAAATTTGAAAGTAAACTAAAAATAAACCCGACCGTCAGTTTAAATGAATAACAAATCCACACTAGGTACGGTTAAGAGAGAATCAGCAAATACAAGGCCCGGTGCAGTGGCTCATGCCTGTAATCCCAGCACTTTGCGAGGCTGAGGCAGGCAGATGAGGTCAAGAGTTCGAGACCAGCCTGGCCAACATGGCAAAACCCCATCTCTAATAAGAATACAAAAATCAGCCAGGTGTGGTAGCACCCATCTATAATCCCAGCTACTTGGGAGACTGAGGCAGGAGAAATTGCTTGAATCTGTGAGGCAGAGGCTGCAGTTAGTCAAGATCACACCACTGCACTCCAGCCTGGGGAACAGAGTGAGACTCTGCCTCAAAAACAAAAATAAACAAAAAAAACCCACAATATTTGACTTCATATCATAGTTTTGGGTAGGGTTGGGGGAGGACTATAAACAAATCCTCAATTTTATTTTATTTGGTTTATTCTTATAGAGGTATAGGCAAAGCAAATCCAAACTATTTTAGAGGTATTATGGGACTGAGCAAATGAGTAAAGATGTTAATGATGCTAGAAGCCAGAGTTCTTGCTGTGGAAGGAGGAATATACTAATACGAAATAGGGAAAAGTAAGAAAGAACCCTGTGAAGATGGACTGAAATTGGAGCTATCAGTGTGAACTCTTGATTTCTAAAATATGTACATATATGAATAGGTGCCCATGTATATGCATGTATACGTATGTTGTGTGTCTGTGTGTCTGTGTGTGTGTCTGTGTGTGTGTGTGTTTGCGTATATTTCCTAGCTCTACCACACTGAAAAAGCGTAAAAGCAGACATCCCGAGTATACGTGGCACCCATGTCTGGCCCTACCACCACCTCCCACTAAAAAGAATCAGGGCTCCTTGGAGAAATGTCTGATTCCAGGGCTGGAACAGCAAATTAAAAGATAAGCCTGGAACAGCTTTTTATGCCAGAAAGTATGGAAACACACACACACAAAAAAAAAAAGAGAAAAGAAAAAAAAAGGAGGTGGGGAGTAGGTATATCACCAACACAGGACCCAGCTTGAAGGAACCCCCACGGATTAAATCAGGGACCGTTTGAGCACCAGAATAATTAATAAGTGTAACAAACTACTGAAGAAATAAAAATGTATGATTCTGTATCAATGACTGATAAACTGATAGACAAGAAAGGAGAATTGTTTTTTACAGTAGCATACCATATGCCAACTGAGAAAGAGAAAATACTAGAGTTGGAAAATTATAATTTTTTAACTATAATAGCAAAATTCATGGCTAGGCGCGGTACCTTATGCCTATAATCCCAGCACTTTGGGAGCCCGAGGCAGGCAGCTCATCTGAGGTCAGGAGTTTGAGACCAGCCTGGCCAAACATGGTGAAACCTCGTCTCTACTAAAAATACAAAAATTAGCTGGGCGTGGTGTCACTCGCCTGTAATCCCAGCTACTCAGGAAGCTGAGGCAGGAGAATCACTTGAAACTGGAAGGCAGAGGTTGCAGTGAGATGAGATTGTGCCACTGCACTACAGCCTGGGCAACAAGAGTGAAACTCTGTCTCAAAAAAAAAAAAAATTCGGCCAGGCGCGGTGGCTCACGTCTAGAATCCCAACACTTTGGGAGGCCGAGGCGGGTGGAACACAAGGTCAAGAGATTGAGACCATCCTGGTCAACATGGTGAAACCCCGTCTCTACCAAAAATACAAAACTTAGCTGGGCATGGTGGCGTGAGCCTGTAGTCCCAGCTACTCGGGAGGCTGAGGCAGGAGAATCACTTGAACCCAGGAGGCAGAGGTTGCAGTGAGCCGAGATCATGCCATTGCACTCCAGCCTGGGTAACAAGAGTGAAACTCCATCTCAAAATAAAAAAAAAGAAGAATTATTAAAGGATGTTAAATCTAAGGAGAAATTTTGTTGAGGGGTAGAATATTTGCATATTCTTAAAATGTTCCCTTATAGGTTGCTTATTGGTTCAAGGTAAAAATATAGTAACTATAAAGAAATTAATCAACACTGACTGGATAGTGTCAAAATTAACATCACTAACGAGGGGCACTGTATATTCTGAGAAGGATACAGTAAAATGCTCCATCCAGGAATGCCTAAATCTAATCATAAGGAAACTCCAGACAGATAAAAAATGAGAAGCATTATATTTAAAAAGTCAATGTCAAGAAAGACAAAGACCTGAGTATGGTGCCTGTAATCCTGACTACTCAGGAGGCTGGTGTGGAAGGATCACCTGAGCCCAGGAGTTCAAGGCGCAGTGGTGTTTGCACCACCACGCCACAGCCTGGATAACAGCAGAGCGAGATTCTGTCTCAAAAAAAAAAGAAGAAAGACAAAGCCTGTGGAAACGTTCCAGATTCAAGGAAGCTAGAAACATGACAATTAAATACAACACCTAATCCTAGACGGAATCCTAAACTAGAGGGGGGAAAATTCTACAAAGCATATTATTGGATTAAGTGACAAAATCTGAATGTGGATGATAAATTAAATAAAACTATCAATGTTAAATGTATTGAGGTTGAGAACTATAAGATTAATATGCATTTAAAAAATTGCCAGACATGGTGGTGCATGCCTATAGTCTCAGTTACTCAGGAGGCTGAGGCAGTGGGGATGGCTTGAGACCAGGAGTCCAAAATTAGCCTGGATAACATAGCAAGATCCCATTCCCCCAATATTTTTAATTAAAAGATTTTGAAATATTTAGGATTAAAGGGCTATGACAAGTGCTATTCACTCTAAAGTAGTTCAGAGAGAAAGAAAAAAATGAATACTAAAACATATAGTGAAATATTAACAATACGTGAATCTGAGTAAAGGATACTATACTTTGTCTTCAACTTTTCTGTGAATTTAAAACTATTTCCTGTACAAATTCTCTATTGGTGCTATAACAAATTACCACTAACTGAGTGGCTTGTAACAATACAAACTTATCCTACCATCTTCTGGAGGTCAGAAGTCTAACAGGAGTCAGCAGGACTGCATTCCTTGTGGAGGCTCCAGGGCAAATCATTTCCTTGACCTTCCCAGCTTCTAGAGGCTACCTGAATGTCTTGGCTCGGAGTACATCACTCCAATCTCCACTTTAAACGTCACATCTCCTTCTCTGACTCTGACCTTCCTGACTCCCTCTTTTTCTTTTCTTTTTTTTTTCCCCCCCCTGAGACAGAGTCTTGCTCTGTCTCCCAGGCTGGAGTGCAACGCAAGACCCCGGCTCACTGCAACCTCCGCCTCGCAGGTTCAAGCGATTCTCCTGCCTCAGCCTCCCGAGTAGCTGGGATTACTGACACCTGCCACCATGTTCACCTAATTTTTTGTATTTTTAGTAGAGATGGGGTTTCATTATGTTGGCCAGGCTGACCTCAAACTCCTGACCTCAAGTGATCTGCCTGTCTCGGCCTCCCAAAATGCTGGAATTACAGGCGTGAGCTACTGTACCCGCCCGACTCCCTCTTATAAAGACCCTTGCGATTAAAATGGGATGCCTGACAGATGCATGATAATCTCCCCATCTCAAGATCCTTCACTTAATCACATCTCAAAGTCTCTTTTGCCATGAAAGGTAACAGTTACTGGTTTTGGGATTAGGATGTGACCATCCTTGAGCGTCATCATTCTGCCTGTCACATGCCCCCTTCCCAAAATGTTTTTTAAGGCATCTTTGGGGAAGTACACTTGGGTGATAGAACTAAAGAAAACTAAGGATGTAATTACTGTAAAAGCTGGGACAGCGGTTACCCTTCAGGGGAAGAAGACAGAGGAAAGAGAAGGAAGTCTGGGGTGCTGATAAGGTTGTATCTCCAGCCTGCATGGTGGTTATAAAAGCATCCATTTGTTCTGTATTGTCTTCTGATGTATGTTACAATTAACAATTTTTAAGTTTTTTAAAGAAAAACTCTACATACAAATAAAAGAGGAAACTTTTTAAGCTTTTATAGATGTTGGGGCTTTTTTTTCTTTTGTAGAGACAGTGTTGCGCTATGTTGACAAGGTTGGTCTTGAACTCCTGGCCTCAAGTGATCCACTGGCCTCAGCCTCCCAAAGCACTGGGATTACAGGCATGAGCCACTGCACCTGGCCCAATGTTGGAACTTTATTTTTTTTTGAGACAGAGCCTTGCTCTGTCTCCAGGCTGGAGTGCAGTGAGCCAAGACTGGCACCATCTTGGCTCACTGCAAACTCCACCTCCCGGGCTCAAGTGATTCCCCTGCCTCAGCCTCCCAAGTAGCTGGGACTACAGACGCGTGTCACCACACCTAGCTAATTTTTTGTATTTTAGTACAGACAGGATTTCACCATGTTGGCCCGATCTCGGCTCACTGCAACTTCTACCCCTTGGGTTCAAGTGATTCTCCTGCCTCAGCCTCCCAAGTAGCTGGGATTACAGGCACGTGCCACCATGCCCAGCTAATTTTTGTATTTTTAGTAGAGACAGGGTTTCACCATGTGGGTCAGGCTGGTCTCCAACTCCTGACCTTGTGATCCACCCCTTCAGCCTCCCAAAGTGCTGGGATTACAGGCATGAGCCATTGCACCCAGCCATTGGGACTTTTTAAGGTAATTACACTAGTTCCTCCAAAATATATATATATTTTACATATTATATATATGTATTTGAGATATATATATATACATACACATACATACATACACATAGCAACTAGAGAGAGAAAAACAAGGGAAAGAAATGCCCTGTGACTGGCATGCCAAATCAAGACTTAACAAGTAGAGCCAGACTCAATTCTAAAGGCCTGAAAGTATACACAAGTACCTTTCTAGATGTGGAAATTACTAGCAAACATAGAAGGAACACGGGCTAATGGTTTAATATTCCCTTTTCTTTCTCTTTATTCTTCAACCTTCTCTTGCATAAATTTGCCCTAATACCCAGCTAAAAAAAGGAAGTTCTACAACTTTGCTTTCCTTACCTTCCCCTTTGGGAGCCTAGCACTCTAGACAACTTGAGTTTACTTGCCAAGAAAACACTGAGTACTGGGAAACAAAACACAGAGAAGGCAATGGAGCAGAACAAGGAACAGACGGGACACCTAAGGGTCACACAATCCAAAGTCTTTTTGGAATTCTAAGTCACAAGGATTCAAATAATCCTTAACTCTACTGGAGACTATATAATTTACAAGTAGCCCTACTGCACAATCTTTTTTATTACCTCCTCCTCTCACTCTGCCCAACAATCTTTTAATGAATGGAGAAATGCTCTAAATTCTGCCCTGCCTCACAATGCCATCTACCAAAAGAAACTTTTCTCTTACTGAATTATCTAAATTTAATTTGGAACCAAACAATCTTCAAGACAATGGCATAAATCTCTAGAGCCATTGTTTTTGTTTGCTCAGAACATATCATATTCCCGCCACAAGCCCATTCATTGAGATGAATGAAGACCAACCAACATCAAATTCTTCACTGCAGGGGTTTAATTACACTGGGCCCTGCTCCAAGTTCACCATTACTTGGAGCTAGAACCGTCTTACTCCATTAGGTTGGCCACCCAGGCTGGCGCCTATAAGTTCTAATGGTATTGACCTTCCACCCAGCAGGGAGAAGCAAAGGGTGAAGTAACTGGAATTTTCTGGGGCAGTTTTGTCTATAAAAATAAACGTGTTTCTTTATGGCTAAGTCATAGCATCACTGAGCCTCAGTTTCTTTCTTGTTAAATAAAGCCTCATCCATGCATGCAAAAGCTTCCTCTAAAGAAACTTATGTACAAGCCTAAGTCACAGTTCGCCAAGTTCAAGGTCATGTCTTGACTCATCAGTCCTGAGTGCAAGACCTTAGCCTTCTCATTCAAACTGCAGCTCACGATTTACCACTAGCAATCACCACATCATCACAGGCCCTTCACTGGTATCACTTTTAATCCAGCACCCTGGGCTCAACTGGGGCAGAACTGCTAATAATACTATCAGCAGGAACAATTAACAAGATATAACAAAATCTAAAGATGTCAAACTTGGGGAAAAGGTCAGTAAGAAAACAGTATGGATTAGCCCACCAGGAAGCATTTTCTGCTTTCTTAAAACTCAAGCATCCTGGCTAGGCGTTGTGGCTCACGCCTGTAATCCAGCACTTTGGGAGGCCAAGACAGGCAGATCACAAGGCCAGGAGTTTGCGACCAGCCTGACTAACATGGTAAAAACTCGTCTCTACTAAAAAATACAAAAATTAGCCAGGTGTGGTGGCACGCCCCTGTAATCCCAGCTACTCAGGAGGCTGAGGCAGGAGAATCGCTTGAACCTGGGAGGCGTGGGTTGCAGTGAGCCGAGATCGTGCCACTGCACTCCAGTCTGGGTGACAGAGTGAGACTCTGTCTCAAGACAACAACAACAACAAAAAAACTCAACCATCCTTTCCATGAGATGGGATATAACACAGGTGCAACTGCCAGAGCTGTTAACAGGTAGAAGGGAGGCCTCTCTCCAGACACAGACCTGTAAACTCATGTTCCACTACATGACAGTGAATAATCTAATCCAAATGTGTAGCATTCAGAATGTAAATAATTTATAACCCTCTGCCTTGATGGTACATGCCAATTGCCCGAAACAAAAAATAATTCTCAAATTATATTCACATATATCATCTTTTAGGAACTCCAGGTATAACAAAGGTTTGTACCTTATAAAAAAGGCCTTTAACTTGGACTAGAGAGTCTAGGGTTCTAATTCCAACTCTGGCACAAACCAGGTGTAATTAGGCAAGTCATGTCACTTCTCTAGGTCTCTGCTTCCTCCTCTATAAAATAAGGGAGGTGGCCTGGCTTACCTGTAAGTCAAAGGTCCTATAAACTTTTTGCATGTTCCCACAAAACCTAAATAATCACCTGCTAACAAAATACATTATGTGTGAGGGATCTACCCATTCACTTTCTGATATTCTATGCAAAGAAAAAGAGGAAATATGCATACTTCCCCTATACTCGGTGTATTTTCTTTTTTTTTTTTTATAGCCAAATCCTGCAAAATTGCTCTGGGCAGGTGATAATGAAGTTCATTCATATAAAGTAGTCATTCAAATAAGGCAAAATGGTAAAAAGAGCATTTGGCTTTGCAACCAGATAGGCCTATGCTCTAATTCTACCACTTAGCAGCATGACTCTTGGTGAGTTACTCAGTTGCTCTGAAGCTTAATTTCATCATCTATAAAACAGACAATACTTCTGTCTCAGGTTTGCTCTGAGGATTAAATGAAACACATGTAAAGTCTCTGGCACACAGTAGTATAGAATAAATACAACCTTCCTCCTCTTCCTTTTTATATGACTGTGCAGCACTAGACAAATGCCATCTTTGCTCTCCCTTTTAAAGCAGCACTGGAAACTAAATTAGGCTTTGCTGAGTCATTTCCATTATTCTTTAAGAATGTTCCAAAAAGCTGACTTTGATTGGCAAGTCACTATGTGTTATTAATGAAATACTGTGTTAAGCTATATAAGCTTCAGAAAAAAAGGGTTTTGATTCTCCTGGCTTATAAATTCTATTTATTCATACATAATCACAATAAAGTGGAGAGGTTCTTAAAATGTGGACAAATATTCAAGCAACGGCTTTTATACTGACCAGAGAAAAGAACTTCTCATGCGTTGTCTAAAGGTCTTTACCTATAAAAGAGGAGTGAAGAGCATCTCCTCTCACTAAAGGATATACCACCCCACTTATCTTAGATGAGCACAAAGAATCTTCAGCCTACTCTTCTAAAAGCTTCACTATTCCTTCTTAGTTACTTGAAAGCACTAGTTAGCAAGGCATCTACTCAACTTATGTTTATTCCCAAAGACAGACCCTGGTCCCTCTAACGTTTGTGATGGGTTAACAATGAAGAGAGATCTGCTGCTGCTTCTTAATGCCACTCCTTCCCTCCCCTCCATATTGTAACCCATGGGATTATTACAAGTCTTATTTGGTACAGCAGTAATTATAACAATTATAACAACAATAGCACTTATTCAGCACTAGCTATGTGCTGTGCTCTGCTCCAAACATCTTAAATTTATTATTTACTCTTCATATCAACACTGTAACATAAATAATATTATTATTCCCCCTTTAGAGCAGAACTCTGAAATATCTCTGAAATATATCCCTTCCTGAATATGCCACAGACCCTAGTCTTCTTTTAATAGACAGTATTGACAGCCTCCCAATTGGTACCTGCCTTGGTGCCCAACTTCTTACCTCTCAAGGCGTCCTCCATACTACCTTCAATTATTATTCTACAATGCAAAGTTCATCACAGTCCTTGCTTAAAATCTTAACTAATTTGTTTCTGTCTTTCTCTTGAAAACAGGGTCTCACTCTGTCACCCAGGCTAGAGTGCAGTGGCACGATCATGGCTACTGTAGCCTCGACCTCTGGACTCAAGAAATCCTCCTCCCATGTCAGCCTCCCAAGTAGCTGGGACCACAGGTACATACCACCATGCCTGGCTAATTTATTTATTTTTTGTAGACATGGAGTTTCATCATGTTGCCCAGGCTGGTTTCAAACTCTTGAAATCAAGAGATCCTCCCACCTCAGCCTCCCAAAGTGCTAAGATTACAGGTGTGAGCCACCATGCCCAGCCTTAACTATTTTCTTACTATCTATAAGATTTTACATTCAAAATCCTTAACCCACACAAGAACTTTCATAACTTGAGTGCCATGTAATTTCTACTCTTAACTCCTACCTCTTCCTTATTCTACCTATTTCTAGGCACCAGCCTTAACAAATTCCTCACTCTCCCCTGAGTACCTCACAAATGACATTTCCTCTGCCCAGAATGCTCCCTTGTCAGCTCCCTTAACAAGCCTTCTCCAACCACTACAGAATTTCTCCTCTGGGTACCCACTGCACTTATCTAGTAGCACTTATCTCACAACACTATTTCTGGAAGAAGTCTATTTCCCACCCCCTAGAGTATGGGATCCTTAAGAGCACAGTCCATTGTTGGTACATAATACATATGTCCTATACATTATGTCTACCTGGTATGAAGTAGACATTTAATAAATAGTGCATGAATCAATCAAACACAAAAACGTGTTCAAAACTACCATCTCAACTGAAATGAGACAATATATGAATCTTGTAAATATTTCCTCTTTTTACTTTCCTACCCAATATCAGAACTCAGGAGGTTTTACAATTTTCCTTACAACCAAAGATAATGATCCCATCTTCATTCTAAATCAGTTCAAAAAATAAAACTAAAAATCCTGCAACTCCCCTTTTATGTGAAAAATCCTAAATTATACACTAAAGCTTTTATATAAACATTTTCTTCTTCGGTGACTAACACTAACTGGAAAAAAAAAATCGTGCCTGAGGGACTTGGGGGAATGCAGACCCATTACCCATTCTGCCCAGTATAAGCCTTTACACTACAATATGAGCAGAATTATGTAGTTTCTGCAACTATAACCTATTCAGGTTCTCTAGGCAGCCTGAGAAATCCCCTGTTGCTTCAGATGGATCCATAAGCTTTCAAATGTTCCACTGCACATGGTTTTGAATTACTGTTTTTCATTACTGATATGCTTTCTACTGGACCCTGCTGTGAGATAAAGTGGAATTATAGCAGCATTACTAGCTAAAGAATGATTGTGAGATATACAGGGTTGTAATATGCTTCTTGAACTTGCAGGCAGTGAGACATCTTTGAATCTTAATGCAAACGAGGAGAGAGTGAAAAAATAAGGTGCAGCTTATCTGCAGATCACACAGATGAAGAATACCTTGCCAATGTCTGTGAGCAGCTAAATCCTACATTAAATACTCAGGCTTAGGGAACTGAAGCACAGGGATGATAGTGATAATGTCTGCAGTCAAACAATATTTCTTATATAACTGATGAACACAAAGGTGACTTCAGGGAATGCTATCCTAAAAGGTAAATTCAGTTTCCTTATAGAGCCATGGGTGAGGTCAAGGACAAGTGTGCTACCAAAGAGGAAAAAAAAGCTGACTGTTTTAAAGGAAGAAACAATTACGTTCGAGGAAGGGTGGTAAGAAGGATAGAATGAGACCTGAGAATAGAAAAGTTGCCTGTTGTACCAAAAATGTGACCTTCACAACAACATTTAACAATGAAACTTAACAGCTGTGATTGAATTATCAGACTGACCCCTAATGATCTTTTACCCTGGTATAAACCAGGTTGTAGGTAGAACCTGTGGCTGTGATAATGTATCAATCCCTATGAATAATATTATGCCAGATGGTACAGCTGACTTTAAGAGACAGAGATTATTCCAATGAGCATAATCTACACATGAGCTGTTTAAAAAGCTAAATCTTTGGCTGGTGGCAGAAGTCAGATCTAACACATAAGAAGGACTTGATGAAGCCAGAGCAGCCATGGATCAAGGAAACGGCACCTTCAGACCTACAGACACAAGGATCTGAATTCTGCTAACAACCTGAATGAAACTGAAAGTTGATTTTTCCCAAGAGCCTCCAGATGAGATACCAGCAAGGTCAACATCTTGATTTTGGCCTTATGAGACCCTAAGCAGAGAACCCAGTCCAGCCCACTAGGTATTCTGAACTACGAAACTACTAGAGAACTGTGAGATACATGGGTGTGGTTTTAGGCTGCTAAGATTGTCGTAATTTATTACATAGCAATAGAAAACTCATAAAGTAGGGTAAAATGATAACCTGACATTTTAACAGAATCTTTCATATCAGAGATCCCAAAAGCACTTGATGTATTTGACATAAGCTGTAAAAAAGAATAAATTCACCTTCTCAAAAAAGAAACAAAACATTAATACCAATTTTTTTTCAGAAGATGAAGTCTCACCTTCAGTCCTGAACCAGGACTGAAGGCAGATATCCTAATGAACATGTCCTTAGATAATATCTGATCCATATGATATTTATTTTGAACAATTCGGGAATAGTGTATGATTTGGAGTTGAATAACAACCCAAGCACAAGTGGAAAGCTGTGCTGCTCCCTTTTTTTTTTTTCTTCCTGAGATAGGATCTTGCTTTGTTGTACAGGCTGGCTAATTTTTGTATGTTTTGTAGAGACGAGTTTTCACCATGCTGCCCAGGCTGGTCTCAAACTCCTGGGCTCAAGTGATTCACCTGCCTTGGCCTCTCAAAGGGCTGGGACTTCAGGTGTGAGCCACTGGGCTTGGCCTACTCCTCTTTTTTAAACCCTCAAATACTGTGCAAATTACCACCAAACTGTAGTCAAGGCTGTTCCCGCTTGAGAATGCCTGCTGAAAGATTGGTATAGTTGGTTAGCAGTTGGTCAGTTGGTTAGCAAGCAACCATCAAAATGTCTTCAATTTCAACAGGATATTTTTTTCCCACTCAAATAACTTTTCCTCAGTGACTCACAGGACTGTCAACTATTTGTTCTATTGGATTACATAAATTAGAGCAGATACTAGATCCTACACTTTGTATCACTGCTCTACTTAACACTGTGGCATCCACTAGCTGTGGCACCTGAGGCAAGTTACTCTCTCTAAGCTTCCATTCCTTCATCAGCAAAATGAGATATAAATAGCTACCTCACAGGGAGGGACTGAAGATTAAACAAAATGAACACAGGAGGCATTTAGAACACTGTATAGCAAAATTCGAAGCTCAATAAATATTTGCTATTTTACATATCACTTAATTATCAATTAAATGAATAAAAATACAAAATTAGCTGGGCATGGTGGCACACGCCTATAATTCCAGCTACCCAGGAGGCTGAGGCATGAGAATTGCTTGAACCCAGGGGACAGAGGTTGCAGTGAACCAAAGTTGTGCCACTGCACCCCAGCCTGGGCAACAAGTAAGATCCTATCTTAAAAAAAAAAAAAGGGCTGGGTGTGGTGGCTGAAATGGGATATGGGAGATGACTGGTTAGAAAACATTATTCTATTCATTTGTCTCTCAGCTTACAAAAATGCCTGCTTGGGTCTGGTACACCAACAGTTAAAGATGCCCAGAAGAGGTAGGACTGAAGAGGCTGAAGATTTACTGAGCTTGAACTAACAGACAAGTTACACTCAGTTTTAGGACTTGAACTAATAGACAAGTTATATTAAGTTTTAAGAAGTTGGGTCTGATGAGCTACAATTTAAAAAAAACAATTATTTTCATACATGGCTACTTTTCAGAAATAAAATAAAAACAAAATAGAAGCTGAAATCTGTTTAAAAAAAAGAAGATAAACTGATTTTTAACATTATAAAACAGGAAAAATAAAAATTCTGAATATTTAATTTTATTTCTTTTTTTTAATGAAGCCTACATGAGATTTAAGGATTATTTAACTATTTTTGAAAAACTGAAGCAGGAGAAAAGTCTGGTCAGAATCTCAGTAACTTGTGTACCAATATCAAGTGATTTTTTTTTTTTTTTTGAGACGGTCTCACTCTGTTCCCCAGGCTGTTCCCCAAGTGACACCATCTTGGCTCACTGCAACATCTACCTCCCAGGTTCAAGCGATTCTTGTGCCTCAGCCTCCCGAGTAGCTGTGCTTATAGACATGTGCCACCACAACCAGCTAATTTTTGTATCTTTAGTAGAGATGGAGTTTCACCATTTGGTCAGACTGGTCTCAAACTCCTGACCTCAAGTGATTCACTCGCCTTGGCCTCCCAAAGTGCTGGGATTACAGGTGTGAGCCACCGTGCCCAGCCTCAAGTATTCTGATACATATGTAATCAGAGTTTCAGAAGGAAAAGAGAAAAAAGGAAAGAAAAGACATTCAAGAAAATAATGGCTGAAAATTATACAAAACTGGAGTGATACAGCAAGACAGCAGACTAGGAAGCTCTAGGCCCTCATTCCCCCAAAGACATATCAAATGACAACATACAGACCAAAGCAGCATTGGGAAAACCCTAAAAACCAGTTAAGAAGTTGCAGGAGCCGGGCGCGGTGGCTCACGCCTGTAATCCTAGCACTTTGGGAGGCTGAGGTGGGTGGATCAACCTGAGGTCAGGAGTTCAAGACTAGCCTGGCCATCACGGTGAGACCCCATCTTTAAAAAATAAATAAATAAATAAAATAAATAAAATAAAATAAAAAAAAAAAAAGAAGTTGTTGCAGGAACCAAACATACACCTAACCATGAAAATGTCACACTTCAAAGTGAAGAAAATGTTGTGGCATTTTCATTCATCCTTGCCCCACTCAATCTCTCCCACCTTGTCCCACCAATGAGAAGAAGCTGCCCAATTTCCAGCTCCTCCCTCAGGATGGAAGCAAGAATAGAACTAGCCTCAATGTTCTGCCTTGTCTGGGGCAGCCTGAGGGACTGGTTTCTGGTGGCATAGTGTGGATATCAGGCTGGAGGCCACTGAAAGCAGTAGCAGGCACATGGCACAGTGAGATAGTGCAGATCATGAGTACCTGGGACAAAAGGATTGCTGGCAAAGGAATACAACAGACCACCTAAGGGTCCAAGAAGCAGCAGGGGTGAGACTCAGTGAAATCAGGGCATATGCTATGATCTAGGCATGGTGTCTCATGCCTGTAGTCCCAGCTACTCGGGAGGCTGAGGAAGGAGGATCATTTGAGCCCAGGAGTTCAAGGCTACAGTAAGCCATGAATGTGCCACTGCACTCCAGCCTGGATGAGAGTAAGGCCCAGTGTTTAAAAATTGTGTTTAATAAAAAAATAAATGGCACATGCACAGGCCCAAGGAACACATCCCCAGAAAAGGTCTGAGAGGACCCTGGGATAATCTGAAATAATTTTTTTAAATTACCAAAAGAATTAAGCACAATAGTATCTTCTAAGTCCTTGAAAAAAGAAAAATTCATAAAAACCATACCACTAACAATTAGATAAATTACAAAGTAAGGGGAGAAGGTAGGTCTCCTGCTTATAGTAGGATGTAGAAAGCTAACTACTAAATGTGGAAAGAATGCCTTAGAGTTGGAAAATGATCAATTTGCAATGATCATGGTTAAAGACTGGATCGGGCAAGAATCATCAATGGATGCAGAACCCAAGGAGAGATGTTAATGAGGAACAGCATATTTGCACAGTCTTTAAGTATCTCTCTGCAGATTGCTTATTAGTTGCAAAGACAAAAATAAAATACAGTCATTACACTTAGGAGAAATTGGGTAGCATTCTGATTCAAGCGTAACATCACCTATGTAAGGCAGATGGAGATTACATGCCCCAAGATGTGACAGCCTGAGGACACAACATTACCTATACAGTACTCTTACCGAGAAAGTGCAACTTAAAGCTAAACACAAGGAAACATAAGAAAAACACAAAATAAAGAATGCTCTTGAGGCTGGGCATGGTGGTTCACACCTGTAATCCCAGCACTTTGGGAAGCCGAGGTGAGTGGATCGCTTGAACTCAGGAGTTTGAGACTAGCCTGGACAACACAGTGAAATCCCATCTCTACCAAAAATACGAACAGTTAGTGGGGCATGGTGGTGCATGCCTGTAGTCCCAGCTACTCAGGAGGCTGAGGCGGGAGGATCGCCTGAGCCTGGGAGGTGGAGGTTGCAGTCAGCCGAAATAGTGCCACTGCACTCCAGCCTGGACAACAAAGTGAGACCCTGTCTCAAAAAAAAAAAAAAAAAAAAAAAACACAGTATGCTCTTTTTACCAAAAAAAAAAAAAAAAAAAGTCTAGATACTATATGCGATAAATACAAGGAAAAAAAGGCTAAAGAGGATTATATTCTTCAGTTATGTCAATAATATAAAATTCAGAAAGGGTATGAAAATGTTCCTGCTAAAAGAGATTGAAGAGACATAAAAACTAAGCTGGCTATGGTGGCTCGCATCTAAAATTCCAACACTTTGGGAGGCTGAGGCCAGAGGATCACTTGAGGCCAGGAGTTTGAGATCCTCCTGGTCAACATAGCAAGACCCTGTCTCTACAGATTAAAAAAAAAGAGAGAGAGAAAGAGAGACAAAAAACTAAATGCAATGCCTGATCTTACCCTGGATCTTGTATTGAAGGGGGAAAATATTATAAAGGACAGTATTAGATCTTATGCCATTAAAGCTTATACTTTTTTATGATATATTCCTTATACTATCTTTATACAAATTTTTGTACATTAAAATTATTTCCAATAAAAGAAATTTTAAAAGACTGCCAGATAAGAATGACAACAAATTTCTTCTTTTTTTTTTTTTTTGAGACAGAGTCTCACTCTGTCAGCCAGGCTAGAGTGCAGTGGTGTGATCTCAGCTCACTGCAGCCTCTGCCTCCCAGGCTCAAGCAATTCTCCCTGCCTCAGCCTCTGGAGTAGCTGGGATTACAGGCGCCCGCCACCACACCAAGCTAATTTTTGTAGAGATGGGGTTTCCCCACATTGGCCAGGCTTGACTCAAACTCCTGACCTCAAGTGATCCACCCGCCTTGGCCTTCCAAAGTGCTGGGATTACAGGCGTGAGCCACTGACCACAAGCAACAAAAAATGTCTTATTAGAAACTATACCTGGCCGGGTGTGGTGGTTCACGCGTGTCACCCCAGCACTTTAGGAAGCTGAAGGAGGTAGATCGCTTGAGCCCAGAAGTTTGAGACCAGCCTGGGCAACATGACAAAACCCCATCTCTACAAAAAATACAAAAATTAGCTGGGCATGGTGGTACACACTTGTAGTATCAGCTACTTGGGAGGCTGAGGCAGGAGGATTGCTTCAGCCCGGGAGGTGGAGGTTGCAGTGAGCCAAGACTGCACCACTGCACTCCAACCTGGGTATCTGAGTGAGACTCTGTCTCAATAAAAAAAATTTTTAATAAAAAATAAACTGGCCGGGCGTGGTGGCTTATACCTGTAATCCCAGCACTTTGGGAGGCCAAGACGGGTGGATCACTTGAGGCCAGGAGTTTGAGATCAACCTGGCCAAGCATGGTGAAACCCCTTTTTTTAAATAAATAAATAAATAAACTATACATGCCAGAAGACAGTGGAATTATGTGTTCACAGTGTTGAAAGAATAAACTACTTAGTCTTCTATAACTAGTAAAAATCTTTCAAAAAAGAAGGGGAATTAAAAATTTTTTCAAACAAATAAAAGCTGAGAGAAATTATTTCCAGCAGATCTGAACTATAAGAAATGTAAGGCTGGGCGTGATGGCTCATGCCTGTAATCTCAGCACTTTGGGAGGGCGAGGTGTGCGGATCACCTGAGGTCAGGAGTTGGAGACCAGCCTGGCCAACATGGTGAAACCCTGTCTCTACTAAAAATACAAAAATTAGCTGGGCATGGTGGCAGGTGCCTGTAATCCCTGTTACTCAGGCTGGGGCAGGAGATCTCTTGAACCTAGGAGCCAGAAGGTGCAGTGAGCTGAGATCACGCCATTGCATTCCAGTCTGGGTGACAGAGCAAGACTCTGTCTCAAAAAAAAAAAAAACAACAAAAAAAGAAATGTTATAAGATGTTCTTTTTATAAAGAAGCAAAACAGACAACAACAAGAAGGCAAAGGCCAGGAGGAGGAATGGATAATATATTGTAAGATTCTTGCATTAAACATAAGGTGGTGTAATATTATTTGAAGGTAAACTGTGATAAGTCAAAGACATGTATTGTAAACCTTAGAGCACTTATTTAAAAATAAATAAAACAAGTATAGCTAATAAGCCAATATTTTTGATAAAATAAAAAAAATTTTAAACCCTCGGGAAAAAAAATTTCCCTTGGGGGCAGTTGACCAAAAAAAAAAAAATTAATTAATTAATTAATTAATTAAAACTCTCAATCCATCTGGGCACAGTGGCTCAATGCCTGTAATCCCAGCACTTTGGGAGGCCGAGATGGGTGGATCACCTGAGGTCAGGAGTTCGAGGCCAGGCTGAACAATAAGGTGAAACCCCGTCTCTTCTAAAAAATATACAAAAATTAGCCAGGAATGGTGGCATACACCTGTAGTACCAGCTACTCAGGAGGCTGAGGCAGGGAATCACTTGAACCCTGGAGGTGGAGGCTGCAGTGAGCTAAGATTGTGCCACTGCACTCTAGCTTGGGTAACAGAGCAAGACTGTCTTAAAAAAATTAAAAACCCTCAATCAAAAAAAAAGGGATACAAAGAAGAAACAAACAGAAACAAAAAAAAAGAACAAAGAAGACCAAAAAAAGAATAAAGAGACAAAGAAAAACAAAGAATAAGATGTTAGATTTAAACCCACCCATAGTTAGAATTATATTAAATGTAAATGTTCTATCTACTCCAGTTAAAAGGCAGAAATGTCAGGCTGCAATTTAAAAAAAAGAAACAATATCTAACTATACACTGTCTAAAATAAACCTACTTTTGAATATAAAGATACAAATATGTTAAAAGTAAAAGGATAGAAATTATAGTGTAAACACTAATCAAAAGAAAATTAGAATGGTTATATTAACATCAAAAAAGTAGACTTCAGAACAAGGAATATTAACAGGAGTAGAGAAGGACATTTCATAATTATATCAATAAAATGTGAAAAAAACTGATAGAACTAAAAAGAGAAATAGATGAATCCACAGTTACAGCTGGAGATTTCAACACTCCTCTCTCAGCAATTAAAAGAACAAGTAGATAGAAAATCAGTATGGATACAGAAGACATAAAGATAGTTAACAACCAGTATGACCTTTATAATATTTATAGAACACTGTTATGGACTGTATGTTTGTGCTCCCCTCAAATTCATATGTTAAAACTCTAATCTCCATAAGACAGTATTTGGAGATGGAGTCTTTGTGTGGTAATTAGGTCATGAGAGGAAAGCCCTCATGATGGGTGTCTCTATAAGAAGGAAAAGATGGCCAGGCATGGTGGCTCATGTCTGTAATCCTAGCACTTTGGGAGGCTGAGGCGGGTGCGTCACCTGAGGTCAGGAGTTAGAGACCAGCCTGGCCAACATGCCAATACCCCATCTCTACTAAAAATACAAAAATTAGCTGGGCATGGTGGCATGCCATCTGTAATCCCAATTACTCAGGAGGCTGAGGCAGAAGAATCACTTGAATCTGGGAGACAGAGGTTTTTGCAGTGAGCCAAAGATGGCACCACTGCACTCCAACTTGGGTGACACTGTGAGACTGTCTCAAAAAAAAAAGAAAGAAAGAAAAGAAAAAAAAAAGAAATGCAAAACACATAGCTGATAAAGGACATGTATTTAGAACATGTAAGAATTTTTATAACACATAGTAGGAAACAGAAATTTAAAATGAGCAACAGAATAAACTTTTTTTAAAAAGGTTAAAATGGTACATTTTAAGTTATGCATATTTCACCGTAAAGAGAAAAGCTAAAATACCATCAACAACAACAAAAATGAACAAAATATTTGAACAGGGACTTCACAAAGGCAGATATACAAATGGCCAATGAGCACATGAAAAGATGCTTCACAGCATTAGCTCTGAGAGAAATGTACGTAAAAACCACAACGAGCAACCATGATGAGATGCCCACTACAGAAGGTTAAATTAAAATAAGATAAATACCACTAAGTGTTGGTAAGAATGTGGAGCAACCTAAACTCTCATGCATCATTTCTGGCAGTGTAAAAGAGGTACAACCACCTTGGGAAAAGATCTGACCGTTTCCTATAAAACTAAACAATACACCTGCACATGATCCAACAATTACACTACTAAGTATTTACCCAAGAGGTATAAAAACATATACTGAACACAAAGATTTGTGCATAAATTTATAATGGCCAAAGACTATAAATCATCCAAACATCTATCAGGGTTGAATGGATAAAGTGGTACATTCATGCAAAGAAATACCACTCAGCATTAAAAAGCAGCAAACTCCTATAACACACAACATGAATGACTCTCAAAAATATTATGTTGAACCAAAAAAAAAGCCACACAAAAGGCTACATATTGTATAATTTCATTCACATAAAATTCTAGAAAAGGGAAACCTAATAGCAACACAAAGTACATTCGTGGCTGCCTGGAATCAGTGGTAGAAGTTAAGGGGGAAGGGAGTGGGGATCAACTGCAAAGAGGAAACAAATATTTGAGGGTGATGTAAATATTTAATATCTTGTGATGGTTGTTACACTGGTGTATATCTTTATCAAAACTCATCAAGCCATCTTCCTAAACTGAGTGCATTATAATATTATATATAAAGTATCTCATTAAAACTGACTTTTAAAACAGAATGGAAAAAACTATGAAAAAATTTAAAGTTTACATTCCCTTAACCCATGTTATCTACCTCTTAGAATTTATCCCAAAGAAACCAGGAGTCAAAGACAAAAAGATGCATGTACGGATGTTCACTGTAGTGTTATTTAACAAAAATAATTTCCTCTAATGTTCCATCAATGAGGAATGATTAAATAAACTAGGGTACATTCAGAGAATATTTTGGAGTAATTAAGAGTTAGATTCTTACGTATGGACCTGAAATATCGTAAATATTAATAAAAAAGGTAATAACAAAACAGAATATTTTTTGTGTGTTTGTTTGTTTGGGTTTTTTTGGTAGAGACAAGGTCTTACTACATCGCCCAGGCTGAACTGCTGGGCTCAAGCTACCCTCCTGCCTTAGCCTCCTGAGTAGCTGGGGTGCCCACCACTGCACCTGGAGAATAAATGTATATTACAAATATACATGTATCTTCAAAAAATCTGTGAGCCAAGAGATTTTGTACTAAGAGATGCTATCTTTTTCCTATGCTATTAAGCAAGGGAATGTTGAGGTCATCCCTATTTTAGAGATGAGGAAACTCTGAGAGATGTCAAATGAGTTTCAGAGGAGCCAAAAGAACTAAAAACTACACAGTCTCTCAAAAAACAACTGCTATCTCAGTGAACAGGTATACGCTCTTCAAACCTTCTAGAAGAGACCTCACCTAAACTGAGGTCATAAATGCAGAGGACTACTGGAAAAATGCCTACAGGCTTTCATAGCCATCTTTGTGTTATTCTAACATCAAAATGAAACTTACTAAAAATCTCTTCCATATAATGTAGATAATGGGCCCTTCCTTATTTCCTCTTTAATGCCGTGCTTATTTCCAGCTGTTATCAGGGCCTGATTTGAAGACAGAAAGGAGGCTATGTTAATATGCAGTCTCCCTGAAAGCAGGAAGGAAGTCCTTTGGACTGATTAAGGCCAGCATGACATTCACAGCGAACAAGCTCATTCTGGCCAAATTAAAGCAGTAATTTCAGTGTTTGCTCCCTGTCAGCCATGTCAGCAGGCAAAAAAGAAAAGAAAGCAGACTCGCATGCACACGCTCAGAAAAAAAAAAAAAAAGGCTAACATTACAATCTACTTGTCTCATACCCAGTATTTGCATCATTCCAAAAAAATACAATGACTGGGCTTCAACCAGTTCGCATTTACAAGGTAAAATAATTTCATAACTTACCAGCCTCCACTTCCTCCAAAAATTATTGGGCTGTATTGAAACCTTAGCATTCCTGATCTCCTACCCCACCCTCCCTTCCCATTGAGAATGAAATCATCTTGTTATGAAATGTTAAGGGGAAAAATGAGTTTCTGATGGTTCACTGATATTAAACTCCACATATATGTATTTGCCTTATAGATATGGCCTTATTTAAGCATATAAATGTAAAATTAGTCACTTAAAAATTGGTTTTACAAAGACAAAAATCAACCAGGTATGGTTGACTAAACTCATTAAAACTGACCATTTACAGTTACAGGTGGTGGGCACCTGTAATCCCAGCTACTCAAGAGGCTGAGGCAGGAGAATTGCTCAAACCCAGGAGGCAGAGATTGCAGTGAGCGGACAGCACACCACTGCACTCCAGCCTGGACAACAGAGCAAAACTTTGTTTCAAAAAAAAAATTGTTTTTACAATTCTATACTAAGCTCAGGCCATCTCTTGTATTTGCCCAATCTGAATCTATTTTCCTTCACAGCCCTCTTCATAAACAAGCAATTTTACTAATTCTCATCTCCTACCCCACAAAAGTACTTGGTTTCTAATTAATGTTTCTTCTTTTTTTTTTTTTTTTTTAGACAGTCTCACTCTTGTCACTCAGGCTGGAGTGCAGTGGCATGATCTTGGCTTACTGCAGCTTCTACCTTTTGGGTTCAAGCAATCCTCCTGCCTCAGCCTCCTGGGTAGCTGGGATTACAGGTGTGCACTGACATGCCCAGGTAATTTTTGTATTTTTAGTGGTGATGGGGTTTCACCATGTTGGCCAGGCTGGTCTTGAACTCCTGACCTCAAGTGATCCACCCACCTTGGCCTCCCAAAGTGTTGGCATTACAGGCATGAGCCGCTGCACCCAGCCTGATTTCTAATACTTCTAACACTGCATGGTCATCTCTCTAACACCTAAAACTATCTTTAGCAATAGGGACTTGATCGAAAAAAGAAAAGGAAAGGAAAAAGGAGAAAGAGAAAGGGAAAGGAAGGAAGGAAAGAAGAAAGGATCTTGTAAAAATTTTTACCCAAAACATTTTCACTTTGCCACAACTTTCAAAGCCACCCTTTATCTACTCTTCACACTTCAAATAATACTAACAACTTTAACTTAACTGGCAGTAAAATACAGCAGGAGTAGCAGCTACCATTTATGAAATGTTTATTATGCATCAAGTACCATGCTGAGTTCTTTATGTCATCTCATGTATTTATTTTGAGACAGGTTCTCACTCTGTCACCCAGGCTAGTATACAGGGGCACAATCACGTCTCACTGCAGGTTTGACTTCCTGGGCTCAAGCATCCTCTCACCTCAGCCTTCCGAGCAGTTAAAACTACAGATTTGTGCCACCACTCAGAGCTAATTTTTTTATTTGCTGTAGAGACAGGGTCTCACTATATTGCCCAGGATGGTCTTGAACTCCTAGGCTCAAGCAATCCTCCAGCCTCAGCCTCCAAAGTGCTGAGATTAGAAGGCCTAAGCCACCTCGATCAGCCTGTCATTTCCCTTAATCCTTCCTGTAACCCTCCCAAATAGGTTATAAAGATTTGGGGAAGTTGCCGAGTACAGTGGCTCACGCCTGTAATTTCAAGACTTCACGAGGCCAGGGTGTGAGGATCATCTGAGGTCAGGAGTTTGAGACCAGCCTGCCCAACATGGCGAAACCCAGTCTCGCTGGGTTAAAAATACAAAAAATTAACTGGGCGTGGTGGCAGGTGCCTGTAATCCCAGCTACTTAGGAGGTTAAGGCAGGAGAACAGCTTGAACCTCGGAAGCAGAGGTTGCAGTGAGCCAAGATCGTGCCACTGCACTCCAGCCTGGGTGACAAGAGCAAAATTCCATCTCAAAAAATAAACAACAAAAAAAAAGATTCAGAGAAGTTCATTTGTCAAAGTCCACACAGACTGAAGAACCCAGAATCAGAACTGTCCATCTGTCTCAAGAGCCAAAAATATTAACCATTGTTCTATTTTATTCCAAATGATATTTTTTTTGGTCACCCAGACTGGAGTGTAGTGGCATGATCCCAGCTCACTGCAACCTCCAACTCCCTGGTTCGAGTGATTCTCCTGCCTCAGCCTCCCAAGTAGCTGGGATTACAGGCACACACCAGCACACCCAGCTAATTTTTGAATTTTCAGTAGAGACAGGGTTTTACCATGTTGGCCAGGATGGTCTGACTCTCCTGACCTCGTGCCGCCTCGGCCTCCCAGAGTGCTGGGATTACAGGTGTGAGTCACTGCACCTGGCTCCAAATGCTTTTATTTCTGTCTATAACATTAAGAAAGCACAGCATGGACAGACATATGCAAAAACGTGAACCTTAACCTAAATGTTGTATCTCATACAAAAAATTAATTAGATCATAGATCTAAATATAAGAAAGCAAAACTACAAACATTCTAAAAGAAAACCTTCATATTTGAGGGTTAGAAAAAAATTTTTTTTTTGAGACAGAGTCTCACTCTGTCACCCAAGCTAGAGTGCAGTGGTGCGAGCTTGCTCACTGCAAACCCTCACCTCCCAGGTTCAAGTGATTCTCCTGCCTCAGCTTCCCTAGTAGCTGGGATTACAGGTGCCTGCCACCATGCCTGGCTAATTTTCTGTATTTTTAGTAGATACTGGGTTTCATCATGCCGGCCAAGCTGGTCTCAAACTTCTGACCTCAAGTGATCCACCCACCCCGGCCTCCCAAAGTGCTGTTACAGGTGTGAGTCACCATGCCTGGCCAGGAAAAGATTTTTTAAACATAACATCAAAAGTACGACCCATAAAAGAAAAAATTAATAAACTAGACTTTATCAAAATTTAAAACTTTTCCTCTACAAAAAACACCAATAAGAGAATGAAAAGACAACCTACAGATGAGGAGAAAATATCTGCAAATCACATATCCTTGAAAGGACTTGTATCGACAATATACATAAAGAACCCTAAAAACTCAAAGATAAGAAAATAACCCAATTGTTGTTGGTGTTTGTTGAGACAGAGTCTCACTCTGTTGTCCAGGTTGGAGCGCAGTGGCACCATCTCAGCTCACTGCAACCTCTGTCTCACCGGCTCAAGCGGATTCTCATCTCTCAGCCTCCTGAGGAGCTGGGATTACAGATGTGCACCACCACACCTGCCTAATTTTTGTATTTTTAGTAGAGATGGGATTTTGCCCTTTTGGCGAGGCTGGTCTCAAACTCCTGGCCTCAAGTGATCCACCCACCTCCATCTCCCAAAGTGCTGGGATTACAGGCCTGGGCCACTGCAGCCCGCCAAACCCAATCGTAAAACAGGTAAAAGACATGAACGGACACCTCACCAAAGATAATAGAAGGATGGCCAAAAAAACACACGAAAAAAATGTTCAATATCATTAGCCATTAAAGAAACGTAAATTAAAACCACAATAAGATGTCACTACACAGGTATTAGAATAGCTAAAATAACATACAGTGATAACACCAAATGCTAGTGAGGATGGAGAGCAGCTGGAATTCTCATAAATTGCTGTTGAGAATGTAAAACAGTACATGCATTCTGAAAAATGGTTTGGCAGCTTTTTATAAAGTTAAATATCACCTAACACATATCCCAGCAACCCCACTCCTGGGTATTTTACTGTAAAGAAAATTTGGCCGGGCGCAGTGGCTCACACCTGTAATTCCATCACTCTGGGAGGCTGAGGCGGGAGGATCATGAAGTCAGGAGTTCAAGACCAACCTGACCAACGTGGTGAAACCCTGTCTCCACTAAAAATACAAAAATTAGCTGGGCATAGGTGGCACATGCCTGTAATCCAGCTACTCGGGAGGCTGAGGCAGGAGAATTATTTGAACCCAGGAGGCAGAGGTTGCAGTGAGCCAAGATTGCGCCACTGCACTCCAGCCTGGTGTCAGAGCGAGACTGCATCTCAAAACAAAAAAGAAATGAAAACTTTATGTTCACACAAAAACCTGTACACAAATGTTGACAGCACTTCTAACCATAATTGCCAAAAACTGCAAAAACCCAAGTGTCTTCCAATGGGTGAATGGATAAACAAACTGTAGCAAATCCATAAAGTGGAATATTACTCAGAAATAGTAAGGAACAAGCTCCTGAGACACACAAAACTTGGATGAATCTCAAAAGCACTATGCTGAGTGAAAGAAGCCAGTTACCTACTATATGATTCCATCTATATGACATTCTCAAAAAGACAAAACTACAAATAATAACACACACACACACACACACACACACACACACACACATACACACGACAAAACTACAGTGAAGAAGAGCTCACGGATTGCCAGGGGTTGTGGGTGGAAAAGAAGTGACTATAAAGGCAGAGCATGAGGGAATTTTTGAAGTGGAACTGTTCTGTATCCTAATTATGGCAGTAATTACAGAAATCAATACATGTTTCAGAATTCATAGACATGTATACCCCAAAAAAGTCAATTTTACTTATATTAATTTTGAAGATAAAACTGAAAAAATTTAACTCTTCAGAGATAATTGGTTAACTAAACAGGGATTTAAAAAGTTACCGTTTTAGCCGGGCGCGGTGGCTCACGCCTGTAATCCTGGCACTTTGGGAGGCTGAGGTGGGTGGATCACCTGAGGTCAGGAGTTCAAGACCAGCCTGGCCAACATGGTGAAACCCCATCTTTAAAAAAAAAAAAAAAAAAAAAGTTACCGTTTTACCTCTTACTGTATATCCAAACATACTCTGTAACAGCTGACCATAAAAAAAAAAAAATACTCTATATGAACTAAAAAGCTAAACATAAATTATGAAATAATACTGATCTTAATATATATGACACTCCTACAAATAAACTTTTAAAAAGAACATACCCAGAGAAAAATGGGCCAAGACATGAATAAACAGAGTTAATAGAGGAAAATACTTCATTTCACAAATAACTGAATAAATAAACAGTAAAGCAATGAGACAGTATTTTTTGTCAATTGGATCACACACACAAAAAAAACTTAATGATAACATCCAGTATTGGCAAAAGTCGGGGAAAAAACCTAAAGAAAACTAGTTTGGAGCCTAAAGTGCTATAAGATTTCCTGAAGGTAATCTGGATGTCTATACGTATCAAAAAATTCACATATATGTACACATATACTGTTTTTTCACTTCCAAGAATTTAAGTTAAATAACCCACTAGTGCAGAAAAAGGTATGAAGCTTACTCATAACAAAATATAAATTTTAAAAGGTTAAATAATTATACATCTGGCCAGGTGAGGTGGCTCATGCCTATAATCCCAATACATTGGGAGGCCGAGGTGGGTGGATCGATCACCTGAGGTCAAGAGTTCGAGACCAGCATGACCAACATGGTGAAACCCCATCTCTACTAAAGTACAAAAATTAGCCAGGCGTGGTGTAAGTGCCTGTAATCCCAGCTACTCGGGAGGCTGAGGCAGGAGAATCACTTGAACCCAGGAGATAGAGGTTGCAGTGAACCAAGATCATGCCACGGCACTCCAGCCTGGGCAACAAGAGCGAAGCTCAGTCTCAAAAATAAAATAATTATATATCCATATAATAGAATAATAAGTAGTCATTACAAATCCAAGTCACTTGAACAGTTAATGAAGTCAGATTATGTTATTTTAGTAATCACTGCTATAATTTCCTACTTGTTCTCCAAAGTAAAGGTAAAAGACAGGTTTTGTAGGGGTTTTAGGTTTTGTGGGTTTTTTTCTGTTTTTTTTTGCTTTTTGTTATTGCTGTTTTCTGAGACAGGGTCTGGCTTGATTGCCCAGGCTGGAATGCAATAGTACATACAATCTCAGCTCACTGCAACCTCCGCCTCCCAGGCTCAAGCTATCCTCCAACCTCAGCTCCCAAGTAGCTGCGACTACAGTATACACCATCGTGCCTGGCTAATTTTTGTAGAAATGGGGTTTCACTATATTGCCCAGGTTGGTCTCAAACTCCTGAGCCCAAGCAATCTGCCTACTTCAGCCTTCCAAAGTGTTGGAATTATAGTCATGAGCCACCATGCCAGCCAAGATTTAGGTTTTTCTTTTCCTTTTTCTTTTTTTCTGGGAGGGGGGTCGTAGGGTGTCAATTTAGGTTTTTCTTCAATGACAAAACAATGTTCATGACAGAATGATATGTTTTCAAAGAAAGTAAAATATAAGATCATATACAAATTAAATTTTATTTTTAAAATGTATGTGAATTAGGGCTGGGTGAGGTGGCTCACACTGCAATCCCAGCACTTTGGGAGGCCAAGGCAGGTGAATCACGAGATCAGGAGTTCAAAACAAGCCTGGCCAACATGGTGAAATCCTATCTCTACTTAAAATACAAAAAATTAGCTGGGTGTAGTGGCGAGCACCTGTAATCCCAGCTACTTAGGAGGCGGAGGCAGGAGAATTGCTTGAACCTGGGAGGTGGAGGTTGCAGCCAGCCAAGATTGCACCACTGCATTCCAGCCTGGGTGACAGAGTAAGACTCGGTCTCAAAAAACAAAAATACCATGTGAGTGTACAGACACATTGATAGACACACGTATATAGTATTTTATAAATTTTCTATAATAATAAACATATATTTCTTTCATACATTTTTTCAGATTGATAAACATTTTTTTTTTTTTTGAGACAGAGTCTTGCTCTGTCACCCAGGCTGGAGTGCAATGGCACCATCTTGGTTCACTGCAACCTCCACCTCCTGGGTTCAAGCAATTTGCTTCAACCACCCGAGTAGCTGGGATTACAGGCACCTACCACCAAGCCTGGCTAATTTTTGTATTTTTAGCAGAGACGGGGTTTCACCTCGTTGGCCAGGCCAGTCTCAAACTCATGACCTCTGATCCACCTGCCTTGGCCTCCCAAAATGCTGGGGTTACAGGAGTAAGCCACCCCATTCAGCCAAATCAATATACATGTTTTTTTTCTGAGATGGCGTCTCAGCTCGAGTGCAGTAGCTGGGACTACAGGCACGAGCCACCACGTCCAGCTAAATTTTGTATTTTTAGTAGAGACAGGGTTTCACCGTGTTGGTCAGGATGGTCTCAACCTCTTGACCTCGTGATCTACCCAGCTCGGCCTCCCAAAGTACCACTGTGCCCAGTCAATATACATTTTGTTAAATCAACTAAATTAATTATATCCAAAATGAGTTTAAAACTTTTTTCTAATACAGATTATCTGGTATTATCCTGGTCACAAGCATTTCACTGTTACCTAAGTATGGCAATGCTACATGCAAATTTGTTTTTTAGTTACTAATCCCAAATGAGCCATGACTGCCCAAAGGCAGATGATCTACAGATAATGGCATCTCATTAATATCACCACCCAAAAGATGCAGAATAATGTGTATATTAAAATTAGCCTTTTGTGTCTTAAATTTTTTTTTGGACAGTCTCATGCTGTCTCCCAGCCTGGAGTGCAGTGGCGTGATCTTGGCTCACTGCAACCTCCATCTCCCAGGTTCCAGCGATTCTCCTGCCTCAGCCTCCCAAGTAGTTGGCATAATAGGCACGTGCCACCATGCCCAACTAATTTTTTTTTGTATTTTTAGTAGAGACAGGGTTTCACCATGTTGGCCAGGCTGGTCTCGAACTCCCGACCTCAAGTAATCTGCCCACCTCAGCCTCCCAAAGTGCTGGGATTACAGGCATAAGCTACTGTGCCCAGAGCGGTATCTTTTAAAGACATTTCTTTAATACATAGAAACTTACAACCTTCTATGTCCATATACTTTTTTTTCAGTTCAGTATTATAAGAAGCCATAGGAAAAGTTATCTTTTTTGGTGGGGGAAGAGGCTTATATCTCCTTACTGTTTGATGTATGAACCATTTTCGTATTCTTTTTATATTTGACATTTTTTTTTTAACTTCTTGTTTAGTTTGCACTTACCATGGAGCACTTTGCCAGTACTTCCTCCTGGAATCTCAGGAATCCTTCCTGAACTTCAACTTCATTGAGGAAAAAGGAAAGGAAATGAGTGAAGGGCTGTTTTCTTCTAAAAGTGTCCAAAAGAACATCAATCCGTGTTCGGGCTGAAATTACACCATTTCGATGCTGGCCAGTGATTACTGCAAATGAAAAAGAAAGGGTTAACATGCTCAAGAACCCCCAAATGCTTGTAAGATAGGGGACCTCTTGATACTGTTATCTCTGAGGAGCTAAAGCAGTTCTGAATTCGTGTATGAATCTAAACAGGGGACAGTAACAAGTGTAAAAAAACTGCTAATTCAATGTAAGCAGAATAAGGCTTATAAATAGAAAATATCCTTAAGATACCTTATAAAGTAGAAAAATGAATTCAATTGCTACAAAGCAAATCTTTGCTGCTAGGAATGTAAAATGGTATAGCCACTATGAAAAAGTTTGGTAATTCCTTAAAAAGTTGAACATAGCTAGGCATGGTGGCTCAGGCCTGTAATCCCAGCACTTTGGGAGGCTGAGGTGGGCAGATCACTTGAGATCAGGATTTCAAGACCAGCCTGGCCAATATGACGAAACCCCATCTCTACTAAAAATACGAAAATTAGCTGGGAGTGGTGGCACATGTCTGTAATCCCAGCTACTTGGGAGGCTGAGGCATGAAAATGGCTTAAACTGGCAAGGCAGAGTTTGCAGTGAACTGAGGTCGTGCCACTGCACTCTAGCCTGGGCGACAGAGCTAGACTCTGTCTCTAAAAAAAAAAAAAAAAAGTTAAACATAGACCTACCATATAATCCAGAAATTCCACTCTTAGGAATACCCAAAATAAGTAAAAACAGAAAGAAAGAAAAGAAAGAAAGAGAGAGAGAGAAGGAGAGAGAAAGAAAGAGAGAGAGAAAGAGAAAGAAAAAAGAAAAAAGAAAGAAAAAGAAAGAAAGAAAGAAAGAAAGAAAGAAAGAAAGAAAGAAAGAAAGAAAGAAAGAAAGAAAGAAAGAAAGAAAGAAAAGGAAAGGAACAGGAGGGAAGGGCAGGGGAGGGGAGAGGAAAGGAAAAAGGGAAGGGAAAGGAAGGGAAAGGGAAGGGAAAGGGAAAGGAAGGGAAAGGAAAGGAAAGGAAGCGAAAGGAAAGGAACGGAAGGGAAAGGAAAGGAAGGGAATGTAAAGGAAGGGAAGGGAAAGGAAGGGAAAGGGAAGGGAAAGGGAAAGGAAGGGAAAGGA
>CAUYQU010000263.1:0-63864 GCA_963574635.1 Cheracebus regulus
TCCATTGGTCTATATCTCTGTTTTGGTACCAGTACCATGCTGTTTTGATTACTGTAGCCTTGTAGTATAGTTTGAAGTCAGATAGTGTGAAGCCTCCTGCTTTGTTTTTTTTTTTTTTTTTTTTGCTTAGAATTGACTTGGCTATGCAGGCTCTCTTTTAGTTCTATATGAAGTTTAAGGTGGATTTTTCCAGTTCTGTGAAGAAGGTCATTGGTAGCTTGATGGGGATAGTGTTGAATCTGTAAATTACTTTGGGCAGTATGGCCATTTTCATAATTGATTCTTCCTAACCATGAACATGGAATATTTCTCCATCTGTTTGTATCCTCTCTTATTTTGTTCAGCAGTGGTTTGTAGTTCTCCTTGAAGAGGTCCTTTACTTTCCTTGTTAGTTGTATTCCTAGGTATTGTATTCTCTTTGTAGCAATTGTGAATGGCAGTTTGTTCTTGATGTGGCTCTCTTTAAGTCTGTTATTGGTGTATAGGAATGCTTGTGATTTTTGCACATTGATTTTGTATCCTGAGACACACTGCCACGTGTGTACCTATGCAACAATATTTTATGTTCTTCACATGTACCCCAAAACCTAAAATGCAATAAAAAAAAAGAACCATGTGTGCAAAGTTGAGTCTTTGAGAGCAGAGCTATGAACTAGACCATCACCAAGTAGCCTGCCTGTCCTTCAAATGCTCACTGAGCTCTCTTCTTGGTTAGGGATGACACCTCATCTTTGTACTCTTGCCCCAAACCAGTGTGTTCAACATCATTAACTAACAGGTGCTCTAATGCATAGGGACAACAGATATTAATTCCAAATGCATGAGAAATTCTCCAGACAAAACCTGTAAAAAGTTGCTAATATTCTGCAGAGGGTTTTTAGAGCTAGGTGGCACCAATGCCACTAAGGTACCATTGTGCTTCCTGTAAAAATTCTTAACTAATGGCTTAAGAAGGATATTATTTAAGAAGGATATTATTAACTAATGGCTTAAGAAGGATTTTATTATTATTATACTTTAAGTTCTAGGATACATGTGCAGATCATGCAGGTTTGTTACACAGGTGCCATGGTGGTTTGCTGCATCCATCACCCCATCATCTACCATTAGGTAGTTCTCCTAATGCTATCCCTCCCCTTACCCCCCACCCCGACAGGCCCCAGTGTGTGATGTTCCCCTCTCTGTGCCCAGATGTTCTCATCGTTCTACTCCCACTTATGAGTGAGGACATGCAGTGTTTGATTGTATTTTCCTGTGTTAGTTTACTGAGAATGATGGTTTCCAGCTTCATCCATGTCTCTGAAAAGGACATGAACTCATCCTTTTTATGGCTGCATACTATTCCATGGTGTATATGTGCCACATTTTCTTTATCCAATTTATCATTGATGGGCATTTGGGTTGGTTCCAAGTTTTTGCTATTGTGAATAGTGCTGCAGTAAACATACATGTACATGTGTGTTTATAGTAGTGCAACCTCCCTTTTGCCTTCTGAACAGTAGTATACTGTTTTGGGTGTACACCCGGTAATGGGATTGCTGGGTCAAATGGTGTTTCTGGCTCTAGACCCTTGAGGAATCGCCACACTGTCTTCCGCAATGGTTGAACTAATTTGTACTCCCACCAACAGTGTAAAAGCATTCCTGTTTCTCCACATCTTCTCCAGCATCTGTTGTTTCCTGACTTTTTAATGATTGCCATTCTGACTGGCATGAGATGGTATCTCATTGTGGTTCTGATTTGCATTTCTCTAATGACCAGTGATGATGATCTTTTTTTCATGTGTTTTTTGGCCACATAAATGTCTTCTTTTGAAGAATGTCTGTTCATATAAGAAGGATATCTTAAGTGTACCGTTCCTCCAAGGTTATGAATATAGGGATTGCTTGACAATTACAAAATTAATTACAAAATTAATTAAATACAAACTCTACTAATTTTTTTTTTTTGAGATGGAGTCTTGCTCTGTCACCAGGCTGGAATGCCATGGCATGATCTTGACTCACTGCAATCTCTGCCTCTGGGGTTCAAGCAATTCTCCTGCCTTAGCCTCCCAAGTAGTTGGGACTATAGTCACAAGCCACCATGCCCGGCTAATTTTTATGTTTTAGTAGAGACAGGGTTTTACCTTGTTGGCCAGGATGGTCTCGATCTCTTGACCTCATGATCTGCCCACCTCTGCCTCCCAAAGTGCTGGGATTACAAGCGTGAGCCACTGCCCCCGGCCCAAGTCTACTAATTTTTATGGGCAAGTTAGGCAACACTATAAATCGGTTTTATAATTTCAGACCATTCTCAAAATGTCATTGCACTGGACATGTGGTCCACAGATAGTGCCATCATAGTGGCCATGACTTTCTTCCCAAAACACTCACATACAACTTTTGATGTGTTATTGACTGATCACTATTTCCTAAATGGATCAGTAAAGAATTACCAAAATGTAAACATTTTTGGTTG
Source organism: Cheracebus regulus (assembly GCA_963574635.1). Taxonomy (NCBI): domain Eukaryota; kingdom Metazoa; phylum Chordata; class Mammalia; order Primates; family Pitheciidae; genus Cheracebus; species Cheracebus regulus. The sequence goes on from CAUYQU010000263.1 coordinate 2,461, forward strand.
TGTTGACATTTAATAAAGAACGTACTTTGTTTGTTCAGGGACTGTCTCTTGAGCTACAGGGACTTACCTTTTAGGCAATTGTGATGGTTCTGATTTCTTAAAAGGAAGGTTCCATAAAAAGGCTCAGCAAGTCACCCAACTCAGAAGGCAAAAGGGAGGTTGTACTGTCTGATTCGTCAATCTGGACATTCTTTAGACTATACATAGGTCCTATTAAACAAACAACAAAAACAATGAGAATGCTAACCCCATAGTCTTCCTTAAACTAGGACATCCTATGTGTAAACCTCAAGTTGAAACAGGTATTTTAGCCATGTGTTGTAATAAAATATATATTGAACTGAAAAGAGGAAACAGAGAAGCTAAACTCCTTTACCAATGACTTCCCATCACTATATTGTTCTTCTGCTATTAGAAGAATAGCTCGTTGAAACAGGATAGGGACTCTGTGCTGTAAGTAAAGAAGGAGCGGTGGTCTTCTTTCTTTTCAAAAGTCAGTTATGAACATATAATTTACAAAAGTTTGTTGTTTCAGTTGTTTTCTTTAGACTACAATTAATCACACTCTCTGATATATAAATAATATGTAGGACGTCTAACATTATCATTTCCAGCAAGAAATGCACATTCTGACCAGAGCCAAAAACTTGACTCTACACCAGAATAGTTAATTTCAATCAGTTCATTTATTAAATTAACCTTTGAAAGAAATACATATATGTACATAAAAACACATACATGTAAATATATATGAATGGGTGTGGGCATATAAGTATATGTAAAGTACTATGTATGTATTACAAAGTGTGTGTGTGTATGTATCATAAAACTGTGATTACTATGTGTAAGGTACTATGCTGATAATTTATATGTTAGTGGAAGTAAAAGTGAGGGATCTACAGATAAATACTATTTGTGCTTTTAAAGAAACATATTCTAGGAAGAGAGACCCAACATGGATTCTAATATAATATAAAAGTGTGAAAGGGGAGAGCAGATGGAAGGAGCAAGACTTGTGTGTGGACTGCCTCTAAAGCAGCCAACCTCAGTATTCCAGATGGAAACAGCAGTACTGGGGTACAGGCAGGGAGAGCACTTGTAAATTTGGTACAGGTGGCACAGTTGATCCAATGTTGGTGAGTCCTGTGGAGATCTGGAGCCAGAATGGCCTGACCTTGAGCAGAGTATCCTACTGAGACATCAGAAAGAAACAGTGCTCCTGGAGCCGCAGCTGGAAAGGACTAGATCTGGGAGACCATGAGGAAGGAGGAAACGCATCTCTACTGTCCGTCTCGGGGTTACCGGTATACACTGAGGGATGACTCTTATCACAGGGATGTTTACTTTTTAGGCCCACATCTCCCTCTCTTTCAAGCCCGAGACAAGAGAAGAATGATCAGTGGTAAGTTATTTCTCATGCAGCCATTAAAAAGTCTAACAGAGTTTTGGCGAACACTTCTGCTTTTTCATACACCACAAGGATCATGATCCACCATGCTACTTGTGGCCAGCAGGGTCTAGGACAAGGAAGAAAAGAAACTGAAAAAAACAAACACATCTTCTCCGATGTGTATGTACAACTGAGAAACTTTTGGGGCCAAAAATATATCTCCATGCATCTTCTACTACTAATTAATTAGAGCAGCCTACAATATAGAAATAATCTTGTTCTAGACTCTATATGTAAGAGTCTAGAAATGACCAGGAAGACCTCTGTGCAATTGAAGCTACTGTGTTGTAGTGGACAGAACAGTGACCTCTGCTTTGGAAGACGTGGGTTCCACTCCAGAGCTACCCTTCACCACCTGTGTTCTTGAGCAAGTCATTTAAACTCTCAGAACTCTAGTTTTTCACCTTTAAATGGGGACTCTGATAAATACATCACAATAATCCATGAAAGGGCTTTATGAACTCTGTAGCTGTATAATTGTCAGCAGCATTTGTTAACATATAAAATAGGTAGAGAAGTTGTGAAGTTGGAGTCTGTATGTATTAGTCTGCTCAGTCTGCTGTCACAAAGTACCACAGACTGAGTAACTCAAATAATGGATATTTATTTCTCACAGTTCTGAAGGCTGAATGTCTAAGATCAAGGTGCCAGCCCCCTTGAGGGCCCTCTTCCTGGCTTGCAGGCAACTGCCTTCTCATTGTATCCTCATTTGGTGGAGACTGAGTGAACTTTGTTCTCTCTTCCTCTTTCTATAAGGCACTAATCCCATGAGAGGGACTCCGTGTTCATGACCCCCTATAAACCTGATTACCTCCCAAAGTCCCCACTTCTACATACTGTCATATGGGGGTTAGGACTTTCAAGGGAGACACAAACATTCAGTCCATAATACTGTAATATCGATATGACCATTGTTTTTATTAAGTCAGTGGAAAACAGATAAAGAGGTGAGATTATGAAATGCTCTGAATGAATTTTTCCCATTCAAAGGCCAAGAGCCCCACACAGGATCTGATCACAGAAGTACAGTCCTAGGAGGACATTCTTAGGAAATAAATGTGTTTTTAAAATGATGTTAAGAAAATCAGATTTGGGTAATTATGATTCCATGCTACAGTATAGGATGATAATTGATTTGCTTCTTACCTTCTTCATGAAATGTATTTGTTATATTTTCCCAGCTTTTCAAGTAATAAAACATCTTTGAAAATAAAATAAAAAGGGCCAGGTAAGTTTTTTTGTAGAGCTACAGGAACAACAATTGCTGAGGATCAGTTCAGTGAAGGTGAATTCTGTAGCACTTCATGATCCATGAGATTTAGGTATAGGCAGACATAGGAAAGGTAAATGGGTAGTAGAGAGGATACCATTGTTCGAGTTTCAGGCACTGACACTAAGGTGTTGTGAATCTGGTACCGTGTGAAATAGTTATCATTGCTGATGGTGTTCAAGACCTTTAATTGCCTGATCTGACATAGAATGGTAATATAAAAGCTAAACTCAACACCCGATTTATTGGGCTGTCTTACTCATCCACTGAGTGTCAATCACAAATAAGGAGGCCAGGATGTGGGTACACACATTCATTGGTTCTCAAAGTTTCACTGCCTGTATGTGAACTGCCTGAAGGGGTTGTACAAACAGATTTCTGGGCCCCATCCCCACAGTGTCAGACTCAGTTGATTGATGTGGTGCCTGGAAATTTCCATTTTTAACATGTTCCCAGGTGATATCGATGCTGCTGGTTCAAATGAGTGTTGCTGTTTGCAAACTCCATGTAATTAAGAGGGAAATCACACTCCCACACTCTTACATTCTAAGAAATAGTTCCTTCAGTTTATTTGTCCCTTTGAACAGATTAGATGAAAATCCATGAGATAAACATGGAGACCTCCATAGTCTGGCACACAGGACTTAGTTTCCAGTGTGGATTTCTTCATTAGCTTAAAAGATTTCATGGTTGATTTATACAGCCTGGCATTTATAATCCACTTCATTCTCTGTTCTTGATTTTCTTGTTTGTGGCCCTAATTGACGGTTCTTCATCTCTATCTATACAACTAAGTGTGGTGTGTTAGTGCCACTGTGTTAGTGCTGGTTAGTGCTAGCCAAGGGCAAGAAGTGGAGGGTAGGGGAGAAAAGGCAGGAGAAAGGGAGACCAACCCTTCTTAGTTTTCCTGGGACTATCACAACTTTTAAAACGGAAAGTTCCTCATCCGAGAAAAACCCCCAGTCCCCGGCAAATATGATGGGTAGCCACCCTAGCAGAAGCTTGCCAGTGATCTGTGGGCACTGGGAGGACTAGGCAGCGGGAGGAAGGATAAAGGCTACTGATAATATTATTTATACTGACATCCTGACATCACCACTTCAGGCTAGCGAAATGCCTTGACGATGATAGTATCATGGGAGCAGAAAAATATCCTTCAATACTGATGCACTAATTTGACAAATGCCAGCAAGGTCATACCTGCTGCCTTCTGTCTAGATTCCAATATGAGGCTATTGCTGAGATACCATGTAATTGTATAAAGGTTTTTTTTGTGTGTGTGTTCACGTGCACATGTGTGTGTAGACGGTCCCTCCTCCCCAAGCTCTTTTAATCTTCGATTCTCTGGTCTTTTCACTCTCTTTAATGGGCACCTTTGTACACTATTCTTATAGACAGTAACGTGCTCAGTAGTCTGAAGCTGTAACAAAGCTTCACCATTGTGAAAGCTCTCTCATCCTCTGCTTATTAGAACATTTCAAATATACTAGTTTACAAAGCTGTAAAATGATCGGTTTGAACTTCTTGATGTTCCAGGACAGTCCTGCTTCTAGACAGCCTGCTACGTTGTTCCCACAAATGTCCTTGATCTTGTTGGATTTGGGGGATTCGTTTCTGGCTTAAGGAGTTTGGTGTGTTTTCCTCCAGCTATAAAACATAATGATTCTATTCCTCTAGGGAATGCAGATGGCTCAGTGATGAAGTTCAGTGAGAGAGCACTGTTTTGCCCCTAGGTTCCATCCTTTGCTTTTTGTCCATTCCCTCCTCCCTCCCCACCCTAAGAAAGGCACCCACCTCCAACAGGAACAGCTGAGGGAGCCTCAGAGTTACCCCCTTTCTCCCTGAGAGAGTGATTCCGGAGGGAGATTTACAACTCTTTCAGTTATGTTTTCTGTTGTCTGGGGATAGGCATGGTACTCAGCAAATTTCAGCCCAAGCAACAGTTTTGGGGAAGAACCATAGTGATAATAATGCCAGAATTTATTATTTCCCTGTGCCTAAGTAATTCAAGCTGATGGAGGTGTTCGTGGTTACAGACCGAAAGAGTTTCACTTCCTCTCATCCAGAACAAATGGCATATCAAGCAAGCAGACTGCACATATTATAGGACCTGAGCTTTTCCCAGTAAAGGAAAAGAGTGAGAAAAATATTGGGGTTATATTTTAAACTTCACTTATGGGCTATTTTAACCTCTTCCTCTCTCCCCAACCTTCCACCCTGACATCCCTGGTAGAGGACTGGCTCCATGCAACTCTGAAATTCTCCCATCAGTTTCCCTCCCCACCCAAAAAAAAAAAAAAGAATGGAAAAGTTTCAAGAATTTCCCCCCTGCACCCTAGGACTGCTATTTTTTTTTTTAATGTCAGAAAGAATTGGTACCTACAAGGCTCCGCCCACTCAATCTTCTTTCCTCCCACACACATGCCATGTCTTTGTAGGCTGATTTGGGGTAATTGAGAAGTCATATTCAAAATGTACCATTTATGTTCACAATGGTTAAGGAGGCTCTGCAGGGTGCCCAACTTTCCTCTGCAAATAAAATGTTATGCAAGTTGCCTTGCTGAGAAGAGACTCTGTGCTTTGGTGACAGAAAAGAAATACCAACAATAGATGGGAAGTGTTTCCAGCAGGATCGTATGCTAGGGAATCAAGTGGCCTGTAGGTGCTAAACTAGCTTTCTGTTTCTCACTGCCGTTGAACTGAAACAAAGCTTTCAAAGGAAATAAATACGTGGTAGCCTATGGGTTATGGGGCTGTAATGCCATTTTGCAAAATGCTTTTTAATCCTCCTCTCTCCCTCTCCCCAATTGCCTGTTGTGTTTGCTAAGCTTTAAGCTTAGCTAATAGTTTGGAACCTGTAGTGGAGACAGAGAGAGAAAGAGAGAGAGAGAGAGAGGAGAGAGAGATGAAAGAAGAAATAGAGATATAGAGAGAGCTATGGAGAGACAGACAGCGATATAGATATAAAGAAGAGAGGGAGACATAGAGATACAGGAAGAATGAAGAGAGAAAGAACTAGGGAAACAGAAAAAGAATAGACAGAGGGAAAGTGAGAGATGTAGGAGATAAAGATACAGAAATATAGAAGTAGAGATGAGAGAGAGAGGCAGAGGTGAAGATAGGGAGATCAGGGAGAATTGGACATGAGTTTCTTCTGTCCTGGGGTTGAGGGCGGACCTCTACGGGAACAGTCCTCTAGGGCGAGTAGGCAGGAAGTCAACCCGGAGGCACTGAACCTGACTTATGTAAATACAAGACTAAAGAACCACAAAATTTAAAGGTCAGTAATCCAGTTTAACACCAGCTTTTAAGCTGAATGAGAAGAGACGTTGGAGAGATTTCATGGTTTGTCTGGGGTCACACAGCTAATTGAGATACTGGGGTTCACCAGGCTATAAGCTGCATCAGGCACTGCTGACAGGAAAAAATTCAGGTCTCCAATAGGGTGGGGTTGCAACATACTTAGGCAAAGGCTTGGTTTTGGACCTCCAGCCTGGGTATTTGTACTGGTCTCTTCAGTTCAGAGGTCAAGACCAAAACTCAGGTCACGAGATCCTCATCCTAGCACCGTAGCCTTCACAGGAGGCACCTGTCTATCTTCTGCATCTTCTGCACTGGCTGTTTCTAGGAGGCAAAGGAGCCTTGAACCTTACTAGGCTTGTTGCAAACCAGAAATAACAATACCTAAATGATCAGATTTTTCCAACAATTGAATTACCTAATATACAAGTTATTTCTATTTGTCATGCTCTTTTCTAAATTCTTAACATGTACCAATTCCTTTATTAGTAACCATAATGAATTCCCGCTCAGTTATTATCCCTACTCCACGGAAGGGGAGAATGAGGTACAGATAGGGCAACTGACTTGCCCCAGAGGTGAATTAATTTGTTGTTTGACAAGGTACTGATGAATGGAGGAATTCGAATTTTAACACTAGCACTCTTGCTGGAGAAACCCAGTCCATTATCACAGCTCTCTCCCAACGCTTAATACACAGCAGCACTTCACAAAATACAAATTCACTGTCACTATCAGTGTTAAGAATTTTAAAGTCATGGTGACCACATTGCAAGACGGTAAAATCTCCAGAGGTTACTTGTTGGGGTTTTTTCCTCCTTTTGTTTCTTGCATGATTTAAGTAGATTATCAGAGGAATGAAGCAAGGGGAAGGGAGGAACTGGCCCATTGTCTGTGTGTGGGTAGACACCTAAGACAGTCTGTATGACTAGGCCTCTCTGTTTTTAGACCAACATTGCCACAGTTCCACACCAATCCATAGACATACTTTCTGGGAATAAGAAGTTCACATGCTAAGGCCGGGCGCAGTGGCTCACGCCTGTAATCCCAGTACTTGGGAGGCTGAGGTGGGCAGATCACAAGGTCAGGAGATCAAGACCATCCTGGCCAACATGGTGAAACCCCGTCTCTACTAAAAATACAAAACTTAGCTGGGCTTGCTGGCATATGCCTGTAATCCCTGCTACTTGGTAGGCTGAAGCAGGAGAATCACTTGAACCAGAGAGTCGAGGTTGCAGTGAGTTGAGATCATACCACTATACTTTAGCCTGGTGACAGAGTGAGACTCCATCTCAAAAAAACAACAAAAAAAGGAAGTTCAGGTGATCATTGCGTAAGTCAACCCTTCTAACCCTTCCATATTTCTGAAGTTCCTTAAGGAATGATAACCATCTTTTTTTCTTGTTGTTCATGATGAGATGGTATGCATTTCTAAAGATACATTTGATATGAAAAGACATATTCTAGAGTTGTCAATCCCAGTAGAGAAAAAGGAGAGGACACATGAAGCCAGGAGTGGGTGGGAGACGTCCACAGTCTTTCAAGACAAATAAATCAAGACCCTTTCATCAATTTCACCAAAATAGCACCTGGGGAAGAAGAAGCTACTGCAGAGAAACACAGAATGGCAGACCGAGAAAGAAAGGGGCAGTGGGAAAGGGTGAGGGGAGGGAAAGAGAAGAAAGTTGTCAAATTCTTTCTTACTGCCTTGAAAATAGCAGAAGGCATATGTCCTGGCCTTTCCCAGGGGATCATAGAGAGAGTGTAGCAACAGTTTATGAAAACTTAAGGAAGGTTTAAAACATGGCCCGGACATAGACCCCAGACAGGCATTCTATTCATGTAGAACAAAAAGAAATTAGTATCTTCTAGTTGTCTTTTCACCAAAAGCCAGGGAAATATAGGAACCTTAATTCTGCTCGGAGTCTCCACTTTGGAGAACCCCTTTTAGGTGAGAAATATCCTAAAACTTGCCCAGTAGTGAGTTCCAGGTCTTGAGTAGCAAGTCCTTATGAATTCTGCTTTACAATCAATAGCAAAGTTCCACATACTCTTCTCTTCATCCAGGCCCCTTTCTACTGCCACCCACATCCTCCTCCTAATCTGCATCCCCCTCAGAGCTGACTGTGCTTCAGGTAGAACAACCCTGGTCCATGAGAGACTCACAGGGCATTGATATATTCCCAGCCTGTGGCTAACAACAGTTCCCTAAAGCATACAGAATGAGGGACAAACATCATAGAGCATGTAGATTCCTCTATCACCCACCTCCACCTCATAGCCCAACCCTATTTCCCACCCCTAGCACCACCTGCCTACTAATCCAGTCCTGTCTCACATTCCCTGCTCCTCTGCCTGAGTCCAGCCCCATCCCAACTTCTTGCACCTCCTCCTGATGATCTAGTCCTAGCCTCAGCCACCTGCACCTCTTCCTAATAGTCCATCTTGAGCATCTCCACCTTCGTGTCTAGCACTAGCCCCCACTTTGTACCACAATACGGGTCCTCCTGCAGCTCTCCCTGATGGTCCAGCCCTATCTACCACACCCTGCATCTTCCCTCAAGAATCCAGCCCTATGCTTGACACTCCAACTAAACTGGGCTCTTCACTGCATAGCAAACCCGTCCTCCTTCCTGCTGACCATAGTGCTTCTGTTCATCACGTTCACTCTGCCTGAATGTCCTTCACAGTCTCTATTCTTGAAATCTCCCCACCTACATGAGATTCTTTTAGATTCTCAGTCTGTGGCTCTTTTTAGCCACCTCTCTTTGAGTACTTAGCACATTCTATTTTGTAGTTCTGTACATTGGAGTGCATCTTTCACACATACAAGAGTGTAAAGTCATGAACTTGAGTACATTTGCCTCGGATCTTTTTAGCAATAGTTCCTGAGCTCTCCTCTATGTCAGGCATTGTCCCTGGTGCTAGGGTTATAAGGTAACTAAACCATGACCTTAGATGACCTTATGTGATAGTCTGGTTATTTATATTCCCCTGCAACACCTGACTAAGTGCCTGTAACACGTTCTCATACATTTTATTAGATCAAATGAAAGAGGAGAAGCAAATTAACTGGCTGAATGATCACTGTGGCTGAATAAGGGCATGAAAAAAAAAAAAAAAACTCCAATGCTTTCCCTGTATCAACAACATCTCTAATTGGCTTAAGGCAAACATGCACATTTTCTTCAATAAGATGTCAGAGAATACAGCAGTGCCTGTAGGTGTAATAACACAGTGCTCTGTCAATTCATAGAGATTCTTTGACACTCTTATTTCAGGCAAAGAAATGTGTATCTTGCTTAGAATGGGCTTTTCTCTTTTTTTCTTCCTTTTTTAAGACCATTGCTATGTAATCTAATTCAATTCTTTTAAATGGAAGATTCATTAATGTATGATTACATGTTTCTTCAAGGAGACTTTATCAACTCCCCATTTGGAGAAGGATTTGGTAGAATGATTTTTATTAGAAAATGTCAGCCTGTGAAACGTTTAAAATTTCAATCATCTAGAAAACATGCTGGAGCCTGATTCCTTGGAAATTTTATTTGAAGGGTCTGTGTCTCTACATCAGGCACATCTATAATTGCACATATACATATAATTGCACATATACAGATACACAGGTACACACACCCACATGTATTTTTCTCTTTTTCCACCTTTGCATGCTGAAGTATGTTAAGTCTCTCCTTCTGGGTACATCGAAGCCTCCTAAGCCCATCCTCATACTTCCAGTTCCAGCTAGGAGTCAACAGCCACATACGCTCAGGGACGGCATTGCCTTGGACTGCTCAGAGTTGGGAAACTGACTTTTATCAGCTTCTAAAAGGTTTCACCAAAGCAGCTTTGTTTTTGTTTTTTTAAAAACTAACTCTACAAAAACGAGAGCTAATAGTACATGGGGAAAGTAGTTAATCCTCATACTCAGGAAATAAAATGACTGTCTTGGGACGAAGACTTGAGTAATCATCTGTAATCGATGAATTTTGGCTTGTGTGGAAGTAATCTAAGAGACTCCTAGCAAATGTGCGGCTGCAACTTTACAGAAAGACCCAAATCTAATCTATCTAGGAAGGAGTGACAGGGATATGAAAGCATCTAAGAAAGTTGAAAACTAATAAAGGAAGAACTTCCTAGCAGAAAATGGACTTCATAGATCCAAGGAAAAGGGGACAGATGAAAAGAATGTGTTGGTGATTTGCTCACCACTCTGTGCTACTGGACTTTGGGACATCAGCCTGGATCACACACCTGATTTACTAGACATTCACATGTCCCAGCAGTACCCTAAAAAATGCCTCGAAACTCTGCCCTGTGTCCAAATGCTCTAATAATCTTACAAATGCTTTTTACAGTTAGTTTGTCATAATCATAATCCTAAAAGAGATGCTCACATGGCATTTGACTTATAAGCCTTTCAAGTCTCAATGTATCAGAGTTCCCCCTTTGACTATGTGGTTTATTATGGAAATGACTGGATCCTTTTATCTGCAGCATTTCCTGCATTCTAGATTTAGCTTATTTCACCCCCCGCAGTGTCACATACCATGTTTCTCTATATCCGATATTTTCTGAAAACTGGCCTGATAAGATTCAAGTTCAGTTCTTTGCCAAGAATATTTCATGGTTAGTCGCCTAAGGTCTGATTGTCCCCTGTTGACTGATGTAAACGTTGATGAATGGGCTTAGTTAGGTATTGTCAGCCAGATCTGTCCATTATGAAGTTCCTCACCAATCTTTTACCCAAACATTTTCACAACTGTTGATGATTGTTACCTAGATTCACTATTTTATTACAGGTTAAAAATGGTTATTTTAGAATTCTCCCATTTCTTTTGCATTGATTAACTGCTATTGTTCTACAAAGAAAAACATCCCCTCATCAAACATTTGGTTACCATGAAATAGTTTGTGAAATAGTTTGTATGTGAGAGGTCATGTGATCGATGTTTTCCTTTTATTTACCAATTTTCAGAATGAGTTAGTGACCAATGAGTTTTGTACCATGACAAACATGAGTTTTATTTATTTGTTTAGTTATTTATTTTGAGATAGAATGTCACTCTTCTGCCCATAATCTAGATGCTAAGGGTTCTAACTGCTAATGGATTTCCATTGCCTCTAAGCTTTATCAGCTGGGTCCAAGCTAGAAATACATAAGGGTATTGTGGATCCATTAAAAGATGATGTTTTATCTGTTAATGGTACATACTGCAATAACTATTAGTGATATATGGCACGAGAGATTGGATTTGTTTTTAAATACCCTAACTAAAACTAGAAGTAGGAGGATGGAAAAAAATAAACTTGGAAAATGTTAGAGATGAATGATGGATGCATGGGAGTTTGTTATGCTATTAACTCTTACTGGATGTTTGAAAATCTCCATGGTAAAAAGCTCACGAAGGGGATAATGTGTCACAAATACACGGATACACACACATACATGCAAATACACACCTGCTTTTTCACTTCTCTGCTAACCACTCAATTACTCAACTCTCCATGTATGTTATACAAGAAAGAATATAGGGGCTATAGGATGTGACTATTTTAGTTTCAAAAAGGAGAAATCCCTATTATACATCATTCATGAGCCTGGTTCCTTTCAGTCCTGTAGTTTGTAGTTCAACTTCTTTCTCCCATGGCATCAAAATGCCCCCTGAAGTTCCTCATCATTTGTGTTCTTCACCACAGTCCTTTAGACATGCTGCATCCAGGTACATCCTCCTCAAGGGGGCAGGGCCCAAATCTTTGTGCTGTCAACACCTGGCATTCCTGTGGTTGGTTGTACAGCTCTTCCAGGCCCATTTTTCTCTTTAATTCTAAATATATTTCTTAGTTCCTTCCTTTTATCAATTCTTTCTCTCTTTTTTCTTTTCTTTCCTTCCTTCCTTCCTCTCTTTCCTTCATTCCTCTCTCTTTCCTTTCCCCTTTCCTTCCCTCAGGGTCTTGCTCTGTTGCCCAGGCTGGAGTACAGTGTGGCATGGTCATGGCTCACTGCAGTCTCAAACTCCTGGGCTCAAGTGATCCTCTCACCTCAGCCTCCCAAGTAGCTGGGACTATATAGGTGGCACACCAACACACCCAGCTAACTTTTTAAAAAATTTTTTTGTAGAGATAGGATCTTTCCACATTGCCCAGACTGGTCTCAGACTCCTGGGCTCAAATGATCTTCCCACATTAGCCTCCCAAAGTGCTGGGATTACAGATGTGAGCCACCTTGCCTGGCCTAATACATTTATTAAGATAAAACCAGTCTGGATCAGAGATGAAAAAAGCAATAAACATTTATTCAAAATATGCTATGTCACTGTGCTGGCCACTAGGTATGCAAACATAAATAAAACTCAATGCCTGCTCTCAAGGACATTATGTTTTAGTGGGAGAGAAAGCTATAAACACCTAAGTGCATTACCAAGCCTTTAAGCCCCTCAGAAGTTAATGGGAGAGAATAAAAGCTTTCAATACAAATAGGTACAGGTTTTATATTAGATGTTCAGATATAGATATATATTAGATGTTCACATATAGATATATATTATTAGATATATATTAATATATTAGATGTTCAGATTTTGAGCCACAAAAAAGAGACCAACTGATGCTAGGGAAACCCAGAAGAGGAAGCCTACAGAGAAGAGATAGCATGTGAATTCCCCAGACAATGAAGGGGCCTGGAGTCAAGAGAAGAGGGAGGAGATATTTAAGGACAAGAAAGTAGATGTCCAAAGGCCAGCAAGTGTGAATGGGCAGAGAAGGATGTAAGGGAGAGGACTTGGTTTTCTGCTTTGTACATTTAACAACATATGCCTGTAACTCCAGGCCCTGCAGGCCAAATGTAGCCTCTACTTGGTTTTTGTAAATAACACTTACTGGAACACTGCCATGTCTGTGGGTGTGCAGATTGTACATGGCTGCTTTTGCACTAAAAGGCAGAATTGAGTAGTTGCAACAGAGACCTTTTGGTCTTACAAGACTGATATATGTACTATCTAGCACTTTTCAGAAAATGTTTGCCAACTCTCTCTCTCTCTCTACAGCAGTAGTTCTCAAACTTTAATGTGCATATAAACCACTTAGGAATCTTGTTTAAATGCGGATTGTGACTCAGTAGGACTGGATGGGCCTAAAGTTCTGATGTTCTAAGAAGCTCCCAGGTGATGTCAGTATTGCTAGATGGCTTGACACACTTTCCGTAGCAAGGATCTAGAGAAACTGTTTTCTCGGGGCTTGTTTCTCCAGAATAGCAACCCAGTAAGGAGCACCTGAGAGTTGAGAGTAAAGAGAGAGCTGAACTCATGACTAGACACAACCTGGCTTACTGAAGTTCAGAGAGGAAAAGCCTCATTTTAGTAATTACAGTTTAGCTGATTAGAACAGCTGTATAAATACCAAGTGGCTATTCATCATGTCTTTCTTCTTCCTCAAAACAAGGCTTATACCATAGATACCCTAGGACTTGCATCTATTCTTTGTGTCTCCATTTCTATTCCTTTTAGCTAAAGATCTAATTGATAGGCTACATAAGGCCCCCACAAGTTCCTGATCCCCATCGAACCACCACCATCTATATCCTCCTCTCATCTGCAATTAAATGTGATCAAACACATTTCCAAATGGGGTATCACACTGAAAGGACCTCTTGCAAAACACAAAGAGAGCAAATTCAGTGAGTCTCTGCCTTGAACCAACAATTATAATAATAACACCAATTTCCACCTCCTCTTCCCAAATCCTTATAACATTGCAGGAAAGTAAGAAAACTCACTTATAATGACTGACTTCAGGTTTGCTTTGATTATATCAGCTTGTCATTTTGAAGGTCGGAGTTGGGAATGCCCCCACCCCTCCTTTTATTTATTATTTAGAGGATTAGAACTAATTCATCTGGCAGACATTGAGTTTGAGAGAAAATTTTCAATCATCTGGTATTCGAATGTGTTTATCCTTGGCAAACAATTTCCTGATTTTGCACCAAATAAATGAATGAATGAATAAGGCTTATGTAAAAAGAACCAAACTTATGAGGCACATTGGACATCAAATAGCTCTCAAAAGAATAGCATTTACATGAGTTAATACCAAATGACTCAGAAACATAAGGATTGAATTCCCACAGAAACTTTACACATGGCCATTTAACTTAATGTATTCAATAGAGTACATGTTACAACGTATCTGGAAAAATCATTTATTCCTGATCCTGACTTCATAGGGTTCTTAGTTCTGCACGAGCCCTGGGCCAGGAGTCAAGACTGAAAGTCCCTGCTCTGCTACTCACTCTGCGATGTTTGTCAAGTAGCTTAAACTCACCACCTCAATATTCGAATCATCCCCACTAAGGCCCATGCTAGCTCCAAAAAGCAGAATCAGGTGGATTTGCCCAAGGTCACCCAGAGCCCAGCAGAACCCAGAGTCAGCCTTGGCCTTTTCATACCAAGTGGAAAGCCTTTTTGCAATTTTTTGAGCTGCCCCTATAAGTACAAACCATGTCTTTATTATCTTGTTCTTGAAAGACCAGAAAAAAAAAAAACTGATACCCAATCCAATTTGACCCAAACATATCACCTCAAACATCGTTCAGTTGCTCTGCTGTTTTCTGAGCTAACATTTGGAAATCACTTGGAGATTTCTGTGGGCCCCTAGGCAACCCTGAAGATGAGTTCCTTTGAGTTAATGGAGAATTTGCTAGATACACTTGGCTTGTGTTGTCAGTGTTTCAAGCTTTTCTGAGAGGGACTGCAGAAACTAAATGTGACCATGTGACAACATATGCCTTCTGTGTTGCTTATGAATCTCCACCATGCTGTTTACAAGTGTGTAAAGAGGAGGATCGGGGCACTGTGTGGAAAAACCAAGAAGGTCTGCTCCAGCATTGTTGGCCCAATGTGATAATAAAGCTAGGGAGATTAGGAACATAAATGGGAACACAGGGACACTATAATCAGTCAAATGAAGCTTTGACAAATATTTCTTAATTAACTCAAAAGAAAGAGAAGAAAAGGGTGTGAGCAGGTAAGGGCAGTTTCCTCTCCTCTAGAAGGGCTACTGTAGCCCATCAAGTGCCTTTGTACCACTTAGGAAAAGATGCCCTTCTGTAGAGCACAGGGCTTAGTGAGCAAAGCATAGGCTGGATATCAGTCACGCCTTCTACAGAACCTCCTGATACAAGGAACAAATATTTAAACCCTGCTTACAATGTGCCTGAGACTGTTCTAAATGTAAGCATATATATTAATTATGTAATCTTCATAATGATTCAATAACATGATTATTATATACAATAGTAACAACACTCAGATTAATATCATTATCATTCCCAGCTTACAGATGAAGAAGGTGAGACAAGAAGCAGATAAGAGACTTATCCAAGGTCACACAGCTAGTAAACTGCAGTTAGAAATCTGCTCTAATGAGAAAATGATCTTCTAAACTTCAGCTTGCTCCTGCCTTGGGAGTATTAAAAACACATCACTATCTTCTCAGGGAGGACTTGTCCTGCAAGGCCAAGCATGCAGATATTTAATTTGTATTGTCTGACTTAAAAGACTGTACACAGACTAAGAAGCATTGATTCCAAAATTTAACAACAAAAAAATTTCCTAAACTTGCATCATCCTTAGGCAAGTGTATTAGTCAAAGTTCTCCAGAGAAACAGAACCAGTAAGATAGATATAGATTAAATATAGGTGGGTTTATTATGAGGAATTGGCTCGTAGGATTATGGAGGCTGAGAAGTCCCACAGTCTGCTATCTATAAGCTGGAGACACAGGAAAGCTGATGGTGTAATTTGGTCTGAGTCCAAAGGCCTGAGACCCAGGGTTGCTGCTGGATTGTATAAATCCCAGGACAAAGTCCGGAGAAGATGAGATGAGATGTTTCTAGCGGTTGTGCAGGGAATAAAGTGCGGATACAAATTCCTCCTTCCTTCACCTTTTGTTCTTCTCAGGCCCTAAACAGATTGGAAGATGCTCTTTCACAATGAGGAAAGAAATCTACTTTACAGAGTTCACTCAAATGCTAATCTAGTCTTGATGCACCCTCACAGACGCACCTAGAAACAATGTTTAATCTGGGCACCATGTGGCCCAGTCAAGTTGACACATAGAATTAGCCATCACAATAAGGTTCACAACAAAGCAAAGCCATCAGGGTGACCACTGAAAGGGTTGCAGTAGAATGACTTGTTTGTATGTTTGTTTTGTGATTGTCACACCTGTAATGTGGATGCTTCGGGGTATATGAAGCCATGCCTTCTGAAGGTGAGTATATGATCAACAAAGGCTTTGATGGCCATCTAGGATGACAGTAGAGTAGTTTTTGCAATAATGTGTCTCCTGGAAGAAAATACTGGTAAACACAACATCACTGCATTGGCTACACACTATCCAGCCCTGATCAGCTGAGGATAGAGACTGCCTACTGTATACTGGAACATCCAGCATACAGAACTGGAAGGTACCCAGTCCCAGCCCTCTGTTTACTCCTGAGCCTGTTCCACCCCCAACAACCTGCCTCTGCCTATAGAACTCTGGAGGGTCCCTGGGTGTGCCCCGGGGTTCCCCATTTGTGTGGCTCTGCATTTGCTCCCACCTCTTCTTGGAATGATCTTCTTGATTGTCCATCTGGTGAACTACTCCTCCTTTATCAGAGGACTCATGTCCCCGCCCTGTGACGCATTCTCTAATTCCCCCAAGACCTTCCTTCCAACATAAGTTCTCAACTGCACTGTGTGTTCACCTTCATCACAGCAATTTAGGCTTCGTGTCCACAATTCAGGCTACGGAGTTTCATGGAATTTTCTCCCTCCTGGGCTCCTTGACTCTCTGGCATCAGCTGACTCCTCCTCAGATGGTGGTAATCAGAGTCCCTCTCTCACAGTGGAGAAAGATCAAAAGATACACTCTCTGAAAAGCTCAGAAAGACTCCAATATGCATTTCCCAGTTGTATCATGCTGGATTGCAGTTGTCAGCTAAGTGTTCCTTGCTCTTTGAGGTCAAAATCATATTTTTCCCCCTTAGATTCCAGTGCACTTAGCAAAGTACCTGATTAAGAGAAGCCTTCAGTGAATATATATTAAACAAAGGAATGAATAAACACTAGTGCAGCCGTGAACCTTACAGGGGCTCTTAGCTGATGTTTCACCATGAGTACAAAGACCCATTTCAAAAATCTAATTTGATGGTTCCCACAATATCATAGCTATTTGTAATATCTGTAGATTGAAAAAATAATAAACTGCTATGGATTTGATGAACTTTTGAAAAAAAAAAAATGTCTGCTTCCCACCAGGGGCTTGCAGTCCCCTTCCTGGAGCCACACGTCTAATTCAACTTCTGCACTTTAAAGACAGAATGAAGTCAACATTGAAATTGAGTATTTCCTAGGTCATAGAACCAAGTGACAGCAGAGTTGGCACAAGAAAGTAAGTTTCTTGAAGCTGTCACTCTCCCTCTCAGGGAACTTACAATCTTTCAGGGAAACCCCAACTAGCTCACGTATCAGACACTTTGAAAGAAACATAAAGCTCTCTATTACCAAGGGCTGAGTGGTGAGCCAAAAATTGACAAATGAAGTTGGAGCTGAGCTTGGTAATATAGCGATTGCTCTGGGGATTTTTAAGTGGGCTTCTGACAAACATTCAAAAGTGACTATTTCACTTTTAAAATATTTAGAACACTGGTGAGATGCTCAGTGTCACTAAGTTGCCTTGTCTCCCTTTAAACTTCCTTGGGTCCTGAAAGTGTTTTATTACCTTGAAACTGTTGTCTAAAATGAGAGTAGTAGATAAAGGGGCGTGAGACAGATTTAGATGCACTGTTTTCAGTGGACTCTTTTGGAATTTATGGCTCCATGCAGTCAATCTTCCACCCATTTAAAATTTCACCTGTGCCTCTGCTTTTATCAACAGCATTGAAATGGCATGTGGAGCAGCAGGGGGTTGCTAATAGTCAGGAGATGTAGTGTGATGGCTCACAGCTTCAATATGTTAATACGGTTCTTGCTTACAGTCATGTTTCTCAAGCAAGTTGGTTTTGTTCATGTAGAGCGGATTACAGAAGCTGTTGCTGGAGGCAGTGAACATTTTAGGAGGCTATGCCAATCATTTGAGCAAGAAATTTGAACCTCAAGTGTGAACCAAGGCAGAGACAGCGGCACAGATGGGAAGAGGATACACCTCAGAGAAGATTAAGCTCTCTGAAGAAAGAACATGGGTCTGTCTTGCCCAGTAGAATGTGGAAATTGAGAATGAGGGTGGAATAAAAAATAAGGCCATTGCCTAAGACCACTCAACCAATTTAAATATCACCCTAAGCAGGAAAGCCTATGAGTCAGGCAACTGGGGGGCCCTGGGAGACCCCTTGGCTTTTTTCTGCATCTACACTCACCTTCCCCAAGTACCCAGTATTTTCTAGGAGCTTCTAAAAGTAGTAAGTCTTGTCTTCTTATTCTTTTTTTCTCTGGCTTTCTTAGACCTGACCTATGACCTTATTCTCAGGACCTTTATGTCCCTGTCAGAGATGTGATACAGGGCTAGGTCAACACTAACTTGTGATAATATCAACTGCCAAAACATATTGAGTATTACGTATTTTCCATTTATTTTCCTATTTGGTTCTTACAAGAACTCTCTGAAACAGATATTATTATTATTCCCATTTTTTTCAGATGGTAAAACCAGCAACACGGAAATGAGTATCAGGATTTGAACCCAGGCAGTTTGACTTCATAATTTTTACTTCTATACCTCACCTCTTCCACAAACAACAGAGGATGGATCAGATCCACAGTGGCCATTCTTCTACTTTCATATGGGTACTTTCCTCTATCCTTGTATCTAGGACACTGTTATACACATATCTAATGATTTGAGTAGATCAGTAATAAAAGGATACTCATTAAGGCCACATATTCCCAAAATGTGAGGTGCAAAGAGCTAACATTTATTGAGTGTTTATTATGCTCCAGGCTCACCACATGCTTATGTGCACTCACCTAAACTTCACAGCAACCCTTTGAGGTAGGTACTATGATTATCAACTCTATTTCATAAATTAGGAAATCGAACTTCAGAGATCACATGCCAATTCAAGGACAGATTTGGGGATCCATAATCTGAGATTGTCTCCAGAACTCATACTTTTTTTTGGGGGGCGGGGGACAGGATCTTACTCTGTCACCCAGGCTGTAGTGTCGTGGTGCCATCTCAGCTTACTGCACCCTAGCAGTCCTCCCACTTCAGCCTTCTGAGCAGCTAGAAGAACTACAGGACCTTTGCGTCCCTGCCAGAGACTGGATACAGGTACACAACACCTGGCTAATTATTGTATTTTTTGTAGAGAAAGGATTTTGCCATGTTGCCCAGGCTCATCTGGAACTCTTCAGCTCAAGTGATCATCCCACTTTGGCATCCCAAAGTGCAGGGATTACAGGTGTGAGCCACGACACCTTGCCCAGAATTCATACTTTTAACCACCATTATCTGCTGTAATACACGTGTGTCCACAAAGAGCTCATAGTTGTGTAAAGGAAATTTATGCATAAATAAGAGCCCCAAAATGGATCCCAGAATATACAATGTGGGTTTTTATGACCTAAGCAAATGTGGAATTGAAGTGCAAAGATTAGGCAAGATTTGAACAAAGAAAAAGGAAAAAAAAAAAAAAAAGAAAGAAAAGCACTCCAGGTATGGAGGTCAGCATGAGAAAAGACAAGAGTAAAAGAAATCAATTTATTGATTGGTGGGGTCAGAGGATTCATGTTGGAGGAACAGGTGAGCTGTGACCCCAAAAGAAATTTGAGGCTTTTGATGATCAGACTAGGAAATGTGATTTTTTTTAATGTAGATTTAAAAAAAATAAATGGCATAATGAAGATCATTATCTAAAAGGGATACTGAGCCTCAGTTTCTTCATCTATAAATGGAGCTATTAAAAGGACCTTACAGGGCTGGGTGCGGTGGCTCACACCTGTAATCCCAGCACTTTGGGAGGACGAGGCAGGCACATCAGGAGGTCAGGAGATCAAGACCATCCTGGCCAACATGGTGAAACCACATCTCTACTAAAAATATAAAAATTATTGGTCATGGTGATGCGTGCCTATAATCCCAGATACTCGGAGGCTGGGGCAGGAGAATCGCTTGAATCCAGGAGGCAGAGATTGCAGTGAGCTATGATCCCTCCATTGCACTCCAGCCTGGGCAAAAGAGCGAGACTCCATCTTAAAAACAAAAAAAGTACCTTACAGGTAGTCTGGGTCAAGGTGTATAAAGTGTCAAGCACAGTGTCAGAAACAGTGTAGGTCTGCAATAAATGATAGTTACCTGACTGTGGACTAAGAGGTGAATTGTGTAGGGGAGAACTTGATGACAGGGAGCTACGTGAAAGGCGGCAGATGTAGGAAAGGGACGACAGTGGGGGCTCTTGTTGCCACGGTGGATATTAAGGAAGAGGTGATGCTATATGCTGAGTGACTCTTAAGTTTCCAGCCTAAATGGAATTCATGGAAGAGGTAGAGAATTCAAGATAGAGTGTGTCCATTTTTATGGAAGGGTTGCATTTGGTTGCAGACGCGCTGAACCTGCAGGGACGGTGGTGATAGCTAGGAAGTGAGTGGAGATAAGAGGAGCTCTTTAAAATGTCACGATGTGCGATCCTGAGTTTGGAATCATCTATGTAGGTGTTGTGTACCTCCTTGTTCCACTCCCTGGAATACTCTTCCCCTAGACATGCCCATGACCAGGTCTTCTTATCATTCAGGGCTTACCTCTAATGTCACCTCTTAAGAGCCTTCCCTGACCATCCTACGAAAAGGGAACAGCCCTCTTCCCTCTCCATTTCATCACCCTGATTTGAAGCATCATCACTCTGCTTCCCCCAGGAGAGTGTGAGTGGCAAGCAGGCAGGGGCTTGGTCCTGTTCCCCGGTGAATCTCTACAGCCCAGAGAAGTGTCTGGGACACAGTAGGACTCTTGATATCCTAGTAAATGGTACTAAGCACTATTAAACTCAGTAAACAGAAATACACTTGACACAGGAATAAAGCTATGATGTCACATGTGGGCAGAGAGTGAGAAAGAAGGGCAAAAGGTCAGGATCCAACTCCTTGGAAATCTCCATGATGCAGGAGGCAGGAATGGGATAAAGGAAGAGTAAAAGTGAAGTCAGAGAAGTGGGGAATGAACCAGGGTACAGAAGTGTCCTGAAGATCAAGGGAAGAAGGTATGTTAAAGACGGATTCAGTATGGTCAAATGTTGCAGGGGAATTTAAGAGAATGAAAGATAAGAACAGAGCATTTGAAGGCAACAAACCACATTGCCATGTATGTACCTATGCAACAATCCTGCATGTTCTTCACATGTACCCCAAAACCTAAAACACAACAAAAATAAAATTTAAAAAAAAAAAAGAACAGAGCATTTGACTGGGGGCCGGGGCTTCGCTGACTGTGAGGACGCACCCAGGGGGATGGAGGGAGGCAGGTGCTGCTACTCACCTATCACCCGTTGTTAGGAGTCTTTGACTGGGAAACAAGGTGAAAAATACAACAGTAGCTTAAGGAAAGAAGAATGAAGGTGAAAGTGGCACCTCAATTGGACAGAACTTGGCCTGAGAAGGGAGAGACTGGGGATGATTAAGAAATAGGGACAATGGGCGGGGTGTGATGGCTCACACCTGTAATCCCAGCACTTTCAGAGGCCGAGGTGGGTGGATCACAAGGTCAGGAGTTCAAGACCAGCCTGGCCAATATGGTGAAACCCCATCTCTACTAAAAATACAAAAATTAGCCAGGCATGATGGCAGGTGCCTTTAGTCCCAGCTACTTGGGAGGCTGAGGCAGGAGAATCTCTTGAACCCAAGAGACAGAGGTTGCAATGAGGCAAGATTGCACCACTGCACTCCAGCCTGGTGACAGAGCGAGACTCGAAAGAGAGAGAGAGAGAGAAGCGAGAGAGAGAGATAAAGGGAGGGAAAATGATAATAAGAGGACTTTGCCCCTAAGAAGAGGGAAGACGGAATGAGCAGATCCATGAAATTGACTCCCAAATCCACATAGTGACTTTTTATGGCTTGTGGCAATGTATCGCATTACCATACAGTCACAACCTCAAACCTATGAAAAGAAATACAAAAATACAAAAATACAAAAAAAGAGAGAGAGAGAGAGAATGCTAACTAATGCATTTGCAGTATGGAAAGAAATGTTTCATCTGCTTAAAATCAATTTAGGGGCAAAATAAGAGCATCTGAGGCAGAATGTGAAAATAATCAGAGAAAAATGAAAATGGTTAAAATGTAAAAAAATAAGAAAAGAAAAGCAATATATGAAGACTCTTGTCACCATAGAGACTAGCTCGCAGGTTGGAGCAAACCCCGTCAGCCTTCTGGAAAGGTGGCTGTCTACTCTGGAAAACTGGATGGTTTCCTGCCCTCTTCCTCTCTTTGTGAGGTTTTTGTGTGGGTTCAGTAGAAAAAATAATACTCTATAAAGCACTTAGAAGTATGTTATAAATGAGTGTGAGCTGGTGTAGTAATGCTTGAAAGTGATTTTATTATCCCAGATAAAACACGACAGCTTTGTGTGCACCCAGGGAGAAGTGATTAATGAGACCCCAGCACCCTCCTGCAAAGGTCTTTAAAAGCACCTGTTTGGAGGAGGTGTTAGGCCTGCAGGAAGCCTAACGTTTCTAGCGACTCTGCTGCCCTGGGGGAAGTAATCAGATGCTGCTGGCAGCAGGGTCCCCACAGGTAGGCTGAGCTAAGTCGGAGTTATGGAGTGGGAGCTTGACAAGAGGACCCCAACACAGCACCCTGCCTGAGGGAAAGCCAGCTGGATTCCAGCATTCTCAGGTATATCAAAACAAGAATGTAAAGCTTTGTTTTTGAGACAGAGTCTCGTTCTGTCACCCAGGCTGGAGTGCAGTGATGCAATCTCGGCTCACTACAACCTCCACCTCCCAGGTTCAAGCCGTTCTCTTGCTTCAGCCTCCCAAGTAGCTGGGATTACAGACGCCCACTACCACGCCCAGCTAATTTTTGTATTTGTAGCAGAGACGGGATTTTGCCATGTAGGCCAGGCTGGGCTCAAGCTCCTGACCTCGGGTGATCTGTCTGTCTTGGCCTCCCAAAGTGCTAGGATTACAGGTGTGAGCCACAGCGCCCAGCAAAGCTTTTTTTCTTTTCTAAAGGTAGAAAGTCTGAAAAAATAAAACCACACAGAAGAGAAAAAGAAATGCCCCAACTTCAGGCCCCAGGAGACGTGAGTCCTGAGTCCTGTACTGTCCGGGAGTGGCTCAGGTCCTGTAGTCTCCTCCTCCCTATGGGCCTGAGAGCTGGAACAGGTTGATAAGGTCGGCTCTGGGAATAATGGATACTGGCATCTTGATGGTGCTCACATCCCATTCTTTATCTTCCCCACTCTTTTTCCTTTCCTCCTGCAGACGTATGATAATTCTCTTTTCACTAGTGCCAGTCCTTTGGCCTTATTAGGTATTGTCTTATAAAGTTCCAGTATGTGTATATCTTCATCTGCTCATTCACATGTACACATATGCATGCACATACACACACACACACACACGTACCCACATACACACACACACACATATACACACATAACCACATACTTACCCATATACATACTTGCACACACATACCCATGCACACACATATACATACATGTTCTCCAGCATATCATAAGCATTTAAGGGCAGGGACCTGATACATTTCTTTATTTCCCAATATTTGTCCCACTGCTAATGCTCAGTCAATATTTATGGTTTTTATTTCACTCTTCATGTCTCTCTGTACATTTGTAACTTGGCACAAACTTTAGTGAAAGGGATCACATACATGCAGAGATGAACAGAAAAGTACAGAATTGGTTTGCTGAATTTTTGGAATTTTTTAGACCTCAGAATCATCACAGGCATCAATGCATCATGCATTCATTCATTCATTCATTTATTTCATTAAACACTACTGACTACCTGGTACTGTGTACACTACAAACACACACACACACACACACACACACACACACACACACACACATAAATCCTTGCTCTCTAGTAACTCAATTTTTAAAAAGACTAATCATAGATAAATAATTACAAGATGGCTTACTTTAATAGGAGAGCTGGATAAAAGAGCGGAGCCACTGGGGCTGTCTTGATACTTTGGCAATCTGCTAAATTACTGGAGTCGAGTCCTAGAGGATGAACAGAACCGTCTACCTTGCGGAAAGCCTTCTTTGTGCCTGGTAATGCTAAGACCATCCCTCTTCGACCCACTCAGAGACAGTGCAGAGCTGAGGGCACCACCGATGCTTGCTTCTGCCTACAGCCTCGAGTGAGGTTGCCACACATCCCTGAGGAATGCAGGAAAGGCCCCGTGGAATCTCCTTGCAATAGACCCAGTCAGCCCTGTGGTAAAAGAAATGCTTTAATCCAGCTCCGGAGTGGCCTTCCCATGAGCATCTGGTACTGTTTGAGAAAACTTCTAAGGGAAGGTTGCCCTCAAGCATCTGTCCAAATCCCTCGCAGGCTCTCAGAATACTGATGAATTTATTAACGTGGGTGTTCCTCTAGGCAATTACCATTTGACCCATTTAAAGGGAAATGCCTGCATGCCTTTGATCAAAAAATTTCTATTATCTGGAAAATTGGTTTTCTAGTAAGCTGGGATTGAGGATGTTTGAGGCTTTGGCTATTTTTTCCCCCTTTGAAGTTGGAAATTGCAGTCTGGCTTTAGAAATAGCAAAGATGCACTTTCTTTCTGTCTCTGTGGCCCTCCCCTTACAGGATTTGTTTAATGAACCATTTTACCAGAAGGATTATAGTTTGAAAGTTTCCCTCACACTGACACAGCTACTTGCATGTAGCTTTATTCCTAGAAAAAATACTGCTCTTTATTTACACCCTTACAAATGTGGAAATCAAGGGGGCAGTTCTCATCTGATGCTAGTGATGGCAGGCACAGGGAATCTGGGAACACAACTGGCCATTTAAAACCCTGTCCAAGAGGCCGGGCACGGTGGCTCACACCTGTAATCCCAGCACTTTGGGAGGCTGAGGTGGGTGGATCACCTGAAGTCAGGAGTTCGAGACCAGCCTGGCCAACATGGTGAAACCCTGTCTCCACTAAAAATACAAAAATTAGCCAGGCATGGTGGCTGGCACCTGTAATCCCAGCTGCTCGGAAGGCTGAGGCAGGAGAATGGCTTGAACTGGCAAGGCGGAGGTTGCAGTGAGTTAAATCGCGCCATTGCAATCCAGCCTGGGCTACAGGGTGAGACTCCATCTCAAACACCCTGTCCAGGGAAGCTTCATCACTGATTCTACCTTGACCTCAATATATTAGCTCATTGTTGCCTCATTATGAAGCAAACCACAAGTGCATATAATCCTCATGTCAAAGTTTTTGTCTGACTGTTAAAAAAGCAACTGAAGAAAAAACATTCAAAGGTCACAGACTTACACATTCCTGAAAAGGAAGGAAAACTTTTGCAAGTTAAAAGGTCATTCTCAATGAGAGCAATTCCCATATCAGAGAAAAGCATTTCATCATACTTTCTATGATTATGCATATTCTTATTTCTACTAACCACTTTCAACATTTTTTTCATATTAAATGTTCAAAACAACTCTTTGGAGTCCTATTTTACGCCCATTTTATAGAAGCGTTACTTGAAACAAGTAGAGAGATTAGATAAGTTCCCCAAGGACATGCACCCAAAGGATCAGCTCAACTTGAACTCTCAGATGTTACTTCTGCTGTTCACACATCGGTGCATGGCTGGGGGAGAAAAGGAAACACGACAACCCAACAACCCAGAACCCCACAGAGAACCTGCCGAAGGAAGCCCGTTCACAGCTCATGGAGACGCCTGATGCTGAAAGGAGAAAAGATGGGAGAAGTGCTCTTTCATTTCTTGTGTCTGGCACTTCTTTCCACAGGAACTCTCAAGATCAGGAGGCAGGTGGAATCTTAAGGAATGCAGATCCAAAAAAAAAGCCTTAGCTGTCACTTTGAAAACAGTAGCAGGAGGGATAGGAGGTGTGGATCATGAAGCAAAAAAGTTTGATTCCAAGCCTGGGATTCCAACAGAAGGTGGTGGTGGGTTTCAGAGCAGCATGCAGCTCCAATGTGATAAAATGGCTCCTCCTCCCCCTCTTCCCCTGGTCCTCCGCCCCCTCCTCCTCCTTTTCTTTTTAATGAGCTGGAGACTGTCCCAGCCAGCCATGTGCTGTTCCACTCAGTTGGCCAGCACCAAGGAGCCTCCTTTTACTTTACTTCAGCCAGTCCCTCCCAAGTTTGGGAGAATCAAGACCCCTTCCTGTGCTCCTCAGGTTCCACTCCAACTGTGCTTCTCCTCTTGGAATCCTCTGTTCCTTTCAACATGCACCAAAAGGAAGAATGGAGGGACTTCCGTGCTAAAATGCCCGGTACCCAAAGACAGTAAAGGGAGGCTTAACCGTATAACAGGCTTAATACGATGCAGCTTTCTGCTGGGTCCTTATAAGCATGGAATGCAGTTCACATGCCCCTGTTCTTCGTTTCCCCAGATCTTGGCGCGCTGAAAACCTGCCAGCTAAGCTAAGCACTCATAGCCTTCTTCCCCCAGCCTAGCGTTGACCCTTGTCATCTAGCAGTGTCTACATATGGAATGCCACCTTCTCAGTCAGAAAAGCTGGAAACCCCCAACACTGAGAGCATGATAGTAGCTCTTTGTTGTTTTCCTACTCATGCCCTCATTTGCCAAATGCTTTCAACAAACATTTGTAGAGTCCACTATGTGCCAGGCATTGTTCTAGGTGCTCAGGATACATAGATGGGTACAACGCTATCTCTAATCTCAAGAAGCATATTGCTATGGTCTGAATGTCCCCCAAAGTTATGGGTTAAAACTTAATCTCTATCATGGTAGTGTTCAGAGGTGGGGTCTTTGTGAACTGATTAAGTCATGAGGGCCCTGCTCCCATAAATGGATTAGTGCCTTAGAATGGGGCTGCAGGGAACCAGCTGAGGTGGTTTTTGCTCCTCTGCTGTTCTGCCATGTAGGGTACAGCATTCATCCCTTTTGCCCTTTTGTTCTTTCTACGATGTGTGCATGCCTAGATGGTGCCATCTATTAAGAATGCGCCCTTCAGACACCACACCTGTGGGTGCCTTGATCTTGGACTTCCCAACCTTTAGAACACTGAGCAATATATTTCTGTTCTTTATAAATTACCCAGTTTCCGGTATTTTGTTACAGCACCACAAACAGACTGAGACACGTATTATTTAACAGAAAAGCTTTGAATGGAAATCTAAATTTTAATAAATAATTCCTATGTTAGCATTTATAATTAATCATAATTTTTTAAAACCTCAAGTCATGGAAAATTAGTTTTATTTAACTCTTTTAAATGCCTATTAATTAAATGACATATTTTGGATTTTCTAAATAAAATATGTGTTTTGTAAATGTTTTGCACATGAAGAAAGAAACCATTCAGCTATCTAGAGAATTCACCCATCCAAAATGTCTTCATGTTAGTCAGTTTTGCTGCAGAACAAACAACTCCAAAATCTCAGTAACTGGCAACGTGTATTTCCCTCTGATGTTACATGTGGGCTTGGTGGTCATCTGTGGCTCAGTCCCATGGGTCTTCTGATTTCAGAACTGCTGCCAAAGGTATCTGAGAGGGAAAGAATAAGAAAACTGATGGAAATGGACGATGCCTCTTGAAGTTTCTTCTTTGATGAGATGTATGTCATACCCCATCAGTTTCATTGCCCAAAGCAGTTTACAACGTCAAGGTCAAAGTTAATGGGTGAGGCCAGGCACAGTAGCTCACACCTGTAATCCCAGCACTTTGGGAGGCCAAAGTGGAAGGATAACTTGAGCTCAGGAGTTCAAGACCAGTCTGTGCAACATAATGAGACCCTGTCTCTACCAAAAATCAAAATAATTAGCTAGGCATAGTGGCTCAAGCATTGGGAGGCTACGGTGGGAGGCTCAGGCAGGAGGATAGTTTCGGCCAGGAGATCAAAGCTGCAATGAGCTGTGTTTAGGCCACTGCACTCCAGCTGGGGCCACAGAGCGAGACCCAATCTCAAAACCAAACAAACAAAATTAGTAGGGTGGAGTACACTCTTCCCACAGACGAGGGGTGAGAGAGGAAAGCAAATGTTTACCTCAATAAGATAAATGAGGCTCTATCTCCACCAATCTCAAAGACATAGAATGATTCAATATGTACTAATCAATACGTGCTGGGAGAATTACAAATATAAAGAAAACATGATATTTGGGAATGTATACCCATTTGACACCAGAGTTCTAGCACTCTTCCATCTTGCACTTTGGAGGCTTGGAAAGAAATTCAAGTGATTTTGTCAGCCTTCTCTCAAATTTCAGTGACATTTGGGAGTCGTTTGGCAGCAAGAAAGATCTACCAATGAGCTAAGAAATCTTTGTTTAGCTAGTGTTTCAGTGGTTTTTTTTTTTTTTTTTTTGCCATTTTGGTACATTTCACGTTTTTATGTTCATAGATTTGTTCATTTAACAAATGATATTACAGAAAGATGGACTTGAAATTTGATTAGAGCAAAAATTTTCCAAGGTTCAATTTTCTTTTTCTTTCTTGTTTTTAACTACTCCCAAACTGGCAGAGATAGACTGGAGTCAAGCTATCTGAGGGCTTGCGAACAGAGTCCCACCTGGGAAATCACATCCTGCCAGCTTGCCTTCACTGCTACTCACTTGGTCCAAGACACCCTCAGATCACCTGCGTTCTGCCATGATCCCCTAACGCAGGGGTTCCCCACCCTCGGGTTGTGGACCGGCACTGGGTCGTGGCCTGTTAGGAACGGGGCACCCAGTTAGGAACATTAGATTCTCACGGGAGCACGAACCCTACTGTGAACTGCGCATGCTAGGGATCTAGGTTGCACGCTCCTTATGAGAATCTGACTAATGCCTGATGATCTGAGGTTGAGCAGTTTCATCCCAAAACCATCCCCGCCCCCAAGTCTGTGCAAAAATTGTCTTCCGCGAAACCGGTCCCTGGTACCAAAAAGGTTAGGGCCCACACTGCGTAACAGGCCTCCTGCTCTGCGTTCACTCCTGCAGTCCCCAGTACTGCCGCCAGAGGGAGCCTTTTCAGTTGCGAGGCAGATGATGAGCCTCCTAGGTTCAAAAGACCAAAGCCAACCCGCGCCCATCATGTGCAGGTCATACCTGTTCTAGGCCCTGATTCCTCGTATTTCTCCTTCGTCCACCTCGACTCACCCGACCCAGCCTCACGGGCCACCTTATTCCTGAACACAAACACATCAAACACCTTCCCTTCTTAGGGCCTTTGCTCTAGGCGTTCGGTTTCCCTTTGCCTGGAGTGAGCTTCCTGCAGATACCTGCCTGGTTAAATCCCTCAACTTCATCTGAGTGTTTACTCAGATCTCCCCTTCTCAGGGAGATACATATGGATCACCTTTTCTGAAAATGAACACTGCCCCACCACCCTTCTGGTCCTTCCAACTCTGTTCTACTTGTTCTTTTTTCATAGCTCTAGATTACCTTTTAACCTTCCTAAAAATTTGCCTATTATATTTACTGTGTGATATATATCTTTCCCTCCCCAATGTAAGTTTGACCAGACCAGATATCTTTGTCTGTTTTGTTCACTGATGTATCCCAATTGCTGACAATAATGCTTGGGACAAAGTAACGCTGCATAATCATTCCTTAAATGACCAGTTGAGCCCTGATCTTCATTCCGTGCAATACAAACTTGTAAAAAAAATTTTTTTTTAGATCACTAGGCTACTTCCTTTATCATTTTACTTGCATTTCAAATGAAAGTTGATTTTTTTTCTCATCATGTTTGAGGAGGTAGTAATTTGTAAAGTAGTATCAATTTTTCTTGGGGGGAAATACTATTATTTTTACTATGATCATGTAACATTCAGGTGATCAATGTGAAAAGCTAGTCAGTACTCCTCCCATGTTTTACAAATTATGCTAGTGTGCTA
Source organism: Cheracebus regulus (assembly GCA_963574635.1). Classification (NCBI taxonomy): domain Eukaryota; kingdom Metazoa; phylum Chordata; class Mammalia; order Primates; family Pitheciidae; genus Cheracebus; species Cheracebus regulus. The sequence goes on from CAUYQU010000263.1 coordinate 32,513, forward strand.
AAGTGGGTAACATAACAACATCCACATCTTGTCCCTGATGTTTTTAACTGCCCCCTTTCCAGTGAGTTATTCAAATGTGAGTTGAAAGTCAAACATACAAAGGAGACCTCCCTAAATGCTCTGACTTTGTTATAAAGAAGGTGCTATCATTACTTAGATTGAGACATGTTTGCATTTTATCATGAGGAAACAAAGAAATGAAGTGTGAAGATGTTACCTGAATCAAAGCCTCAAGATGGGTAAACCTTACCAATGGCTGCTCCAGATCACTCCTGGTTTTCATAACCTCACTAATGCTCCTGTCAAAAAGCCTTTGTGATTCCCCTCCTTCTCTGACCGACTTCCACAATGCTTGGCGCTTCCATAGAACATTTGTGCCCTATGGCAGCATTTTCCAGAGTCTGCGTTTCATGAATACGTAACCTGTCCTTGTTTCCATTGTGAACAGAAAACCAGAAGAACTCAGTTTTACTAACAGACTTACAAGGTTTTGTATATGATAACAGTTTACTCTGAGATTAAACCAGCCTTGAATTCAATTCACCTACATGCTGTGTAACCCTCAGCAAGTCATTTATATTCTCAAGTTTCAGTTTCCTTATCTGTAAAATGGGGATAATAATAGGGCCACCATAGAGGGTGCTCAAGATGGTCGAATGAGATAATACTTGTAAGGCTGCTGTTAGCAATTCCATCATTCATTCCCAAGTAGAATGTAAAGGTTCTGCATTAAAGAGATATGCTTTCCCTATGAAGCTGCTAGCTTATGCTAAAAATCCATATTTAATACATTAGTGATATTGTGCTCCTCATGAACCCTCAACCTTTCCAAATATGATACTAAAAACTTTCAGCTCCTCTTGTCTTGAGAGACCCAGTGATATGAGACAGCAACCAGTTTCACTGAGCTTAAATTTTCTTGTCAAAATTAATAGTCTTTGCCAAAGGAGGACATTAAAGAAAATTATCCTCTTTGTAAAAACTGAAAGACCTGGGACAGTGTCCAGCTCATTTATCATACGATGCATTTAGTGAGGAAGGGTTTCACTTTATGTAAATAATAAGCTACACATGCATAACTTATTTTGCTTAGATAGTGGCTCTTCAGACCTGGATTTAATTAATACAGACCTGCATCTGGGTCTGTCAGAGGGAAGTGATGAAACGTACACTCCCATATGGATTTATAGTTAGAGTTTTTGCAGACTCCACTGCAAAATCTTCAAGTGTAGAGCCTAGTTTGGTTGTTGACATAATAATATGGTCTTATCAAAATGTTTTGTTTTCTTTGACTATAACTTGAGTTAATGGTCAAGCAGAACAAAAACAATAGCAGTTACTGTTTCAGACACATTTATAGACACCTTTTTTATTTCCACATGAAACAAAAAAAAAGGACAGTGTGAGTAACTGGAGTTCATTCTTCCGTTTATTCAGAGATGGGAAGACATGTAAGACATTGTCATAGCTCATGCTCCAGGAACACACAACGTGGAGTAAAGGAGGATGGCAGCCGTGGAAACTATCATCTCTGATTAAGCAGCACCAGTTCCACAAGAGATATCATCACTGATAAGCAGGATAGACTTTATTAGAATGCTCGTGGGCATTGGGCAAGTGGGGCTCTGAGGAACACCTTTACTTGAACCAGACCTTGAATAATACTGGGATTTCCAGGGCAAAGAGGAAGATGGAGACCTCTAGAGAAGGAAGAGAGAGAGAGAAAGCACACAGTCTTAGCAGTATAAAGTGTCCAGGCAACCCTCGAAAGTGAAGTGGCTGAAGATAAGATTGGAAAGAAAGAAAAATCATTTTATTTGAACCTCTACTGTGTGCTGGGCCATGTCAGGCACTTTACAAACATGATTCTCTGACTCTTGCTGTAAGCCATATCTTACAGGCATGAAATCCAGGGCTCTGAGAGGTCACAAAGGATCACAGAGACAGATGCATGCAAAGCTGAAGCCAGTGCGGCTCCAGATCCTATGCACTTCCCATCAGGCACACACATGCTAGGTAGGCTGGGGCACAGAAATCCAAACAAAGAGAAGTTAACAAGAGCAAGAGTTTTATATTTCTGTCTTTTAATAAGCCTTAATACATCAACAATTTTTCTAATGCTTCTTTAAGGTTCACTTGCTTTCATTCATAAACTGGAAAGCAAATCCCTGGACAGGTTTTAGATACATGCAAGATGATCTTGTGATTCCTTCATTGTTATATACCGTATGATTTGTTTACAACTTGTATTTTGGGAGGCCCTGCTTTCTCCTCCCTTGTGACCTGCTGTACCCCCAGCCTCTGAAACCTTCAGCACGATCACACTACTATTATCTTTCAACCATTCTGTCAGCCACTCTTTTCCAGCCCTCACACTGATCAGAGGCAAAAAAAAAAAAAAAAAAAAAAATACACTTTGGTTTTCTTTTCTCTTCTTCCACCATGACTGCAGATGCTACTACTCCCTCAGGGACAAACAGCTCTCCATACAGGCAGTTCACTCAAGGTTAGAGCCCTTTGCTAAGTCAAGTGTCACATGGGCCTCCAGATTTAGCAAAGCAGCCCTGTTCCTGCAGGGAAAGAAAATTACAGAACCCCTCTATTTAACTGATATCAGCCGTACTCTCTGCTGAGCACAAGCAAAGGAGAGAAGACACCTTAGGCTGACGATTACATGTCTGTGAATGAGCTCACATTAATGGCAATTTGCAAGGGAACATATCACCCACTGGCCGATTGTGAGATTTTTGTTTGTCTCTTTACTTTTTAAGCGTTCTCGCCATCTCGTGGCTACTTTCAATATTGCATTTGAATGATTCGGCACACGTTCAGCCACCTTGCAAATCACTAACTCATCTATTCAATGAATACTTTTTGAGACTCTAATATCTCAAGTACTTACACAGAAAAACAAGCGAATAAAAGCAAATAATAAGAAAAGCCTGGGAGAATGAATGTAATTATTTTTCATCACACTTTAAACCTCAGTAGTCAGGCTTGTCGCTGCCAGGTTTCCAGAGGCATCAAAAGTTTTCATTTGGGCGGGGCACACTGGCTCATGCCTGTAACCCCAGCACTTTAGGAGGCCAAGGCAGGCAGATCACTTGAGGTCAGGAGTTCGAGACCAGCCTGACCAACAAGGCGATAACCCATCTCTACTAAAAATACAAAAATTAGTCAGGTGTGATGGTGCACACCTGTAATCCCACCTACTTGGGAGGCTAAGGCACAAGAATCATTTGAACTCGGGAGGCGGATGTTGCAGTGAGCCAAGTTCACACTGCTGCACTCCAGCCTGGATGACAGAGTGAGACTCCTTCTCACAAAAGAAACAAAAAAACTTGTCACTGACTTTTCTGCTCAGCCATGCTCTCATCCCTAACCACGTGCCAGAGTTAGACGGGTTCTGCTCTGTGATAAGTCACTTAACATGTTTCCATTAGGGCTAAAAGACATCTAAGAAACGGAATCGAATATCCGTCTTCTGTACCTAGAATTACACGAGGAATAAATGCCAAGCCTAGAAAAAAATATCCAAAAAGGAAAAAATGTAAATCATTTAAAATTCATCACACAGAGATAACTATCTTGATTAATATTTTAAAATGTAGATCCTTCATATTTTTGTGCTTATATGTTATAAAATAATATGCATGCTGTTTTTAAACCTTTTTAAACAATATGAACATCTCTTTCTTGTTCACTACTGTATCCCTACAGCCTAGATCACTGTTTGGCACACCAGGGTTTCTCTATAAATACTTGTTAAATGAATGAATGTAGATAAACCAATCTGCAGAATTGCTTTTAATATCTGTATAATCTCCTACTCTTACAATATTATATATATATTTAACTAGTCTACTCTTGTCTGATATTATGATTCTTTTTCTTTTTCTTTTCTTTCTTTTTTTTTTTTTTTTTTGAGATGGAGTTTCTTGTTGCCCAGGCTGGAATGCAGTGGTGCGATCTCAGCTTACTGCAATCCCTGCCTCCCAGGTTCAAGCAATTCTCCTGCCTCAGCCTCCTGAGGAGCTGGTACTACAGGTGCACACCACCATGCCCAGCTGAGTTTTTGCATTTTTGGTAGAGATGGGGTTTCGTCATGTTGGTCAGGCTTGTCTCGAACTCCTGACCTCAGGTGATCCACCCACCTCAGCCTCCCAAAGTGCTGGGATTACAGGTATGAGACACCGTGTCCGGCTGATTCTTTCTATTTTTACTGTTAAGAAAACTATAATAAGCAAAGGTAGTGGAGTTTGATGAGTTTTACTAGATAGTAACAGGGTAAAGGGTTTCCTCAGTCAACCTTGTGATTATGAGACCAGGTGCAGCAACAGTGGTAACTGCTTTCTAAACAGAATACAAGTTCTGCTATAGAGGACTGCATGCTCCTGCACATTTTATCCATCAGAATGAAACCAAAGTGACATCATCTTCATCGGAACTCTAAATATCAACTCTCAAGCCTAGCTGCAAATTAGCATTGCCTGGAGGAATTTCAGAATTAGGGATACCTGGGTCCTATGCTCCAGAGATTCTGACTTAATTGGTCTGGGTGGGTCGCACTCACAAGGATTTTCCAGAACTCCTGGGTAGTTCTAATGTACGGCCAGGACTGAGAAACTCAGCTTTAAATAGAATTACCCACAGATATCATGTCAGGGAGACCTCACTAAAATACTTGCTTCTACTGAAAACGCCCTCTGAGTTTGTGCAGCTCCAGATAAACACACAATGCCATGTGTACTGTAGCTCCTCAGATACAATGCTGTGGGTTCTGCATGCTAATGCTGACTGCAACCCTTCAAACCTACTTTAGGGAATTAACAACAGAATTAATGCAAATGGAGCAAACCCCTAGTAGATAGCATGCCAATACCACATGACTTTCTATACATCAGGCATAACCCTTGTGTACATAGAAACATAAACTACATATTGCTATTGTAATACAATAACAGGCATTACCCTTGCAACTCATTGTAAACCCATTAACAGGCATTACCCTTGCAACTCAACGTGAGTATCAGAAGAGGCTTCAATTGTAGGGCAGAAGAAATTAACTTGGGAACTACGTACATATGCTGTAATCGATTTAGCACCATTTGATAGCTTTGTTAGGGCATTTCTTCTCTCAGTTTCTTCAGAAACAGAGACCACATATTCCTCTGACAGTTCCTTTCACCTGCTAACTCTGAGCTCTCATTTTATGTTTACCAGACTTCAGAGCTATCCCCTCTGAACTGAGCATGCCCAGATCATGAACCCCAACCCCACCCTAAGGTACAATTAAGTGTTTCACAGGGGATTGAAATGCCAGACAGTCCCATGGGACAGAAAACACCATAGGGCATTGGATGGAATCCCTGCTCCCTGGGAGATTCTAGTTAATAATAAAAGTAAACAGCAGAGAAACATTCTCCAGTGCTGAAAGCAGTTCTAAACATATTTCTTCAGGGAATAGTGTCTCCTTTAGAAAACTACAGTGAACTGACAGTCCATTATATGTTTTTCTTCCCACACAATTGGTTTTGATCTGTGTGGTTCTTTCTTGCCTTTTAAGTTTCCTTCTTGTATTTTTTGGAGGGTCGGTGGGTCTCTCTAGAGAATTGGAAAGGTCAGTTATCTCCAATGTGCTAAGAGTAGAATTCAAAATAAGGTAGCTGGCAATTCTATTGATGCCTTCTTGATAGCGAAGTTTAAGCTCCCAGTATGCTTTCCTGAGCAGTTCACTGTCCCAAGGAGTTCCACCTACATCCATCACTTGGATCCCTGGCAGGTGTGGAAAAGTTGGACCAAAATAAAAGTTATCTAGTAAGGCCAGGCACAGTGGCTCACGTCTGTAATCCCAACCCTTTGGGAGGCTGAGGCAGGTAGATCACAAGGCCAGGAGTTCGAGACCAGCCTGGCCAACATGGTGAAACCCCGTCTCTACTAAAAATACCAAAAAATTAACTGGACATATTGGCGCATGCCTGTAGTCCCAGCTACTCGGGAGGCTGAGGCAGGAGAATCGCCTCAGCGATTGAACCCAGGAGGCAGATGTTGTGGTGAGCAGAGATCACGCCACTGCACTCCAGCCTGGGTCAAAAAGCAAGACGACTCCATCTCAAAAAAAAAATAGTTAAAAAAAAAATAGTTATCTAGTAGAGATGATCACATACATTCTTTTTAAAGGGCTGTTTCTGAAAACAACATGTAATTAAACTGAATAATAATGATAATCCTCACCAGCCTTGGTTTATGTGTCTCTTTGTTGTGTAGTGGACATGGAAAATATGTCACAGCCTTGTCTCTTACTTTCACTTCATCTCCATGTGAGGAGGAGAGTTAGTGGTGTCTATGTCATCAAGTCAAATGATCCCATAGGAAATACTCATTCTTGCAGCTCAAGAGGCTCACCCTCCTGCTTTAAGCCAATCCCGCCCCTCTGGCCACAGACTACCCATCCTGCCTCTTCTGGGGATGTCCTCTATCATCCCTCTGCTTCTGCTAGTGTTTTCCATTGAAATTAAGCGTGCCCAGTCTCTCCCATGCCACAAAATAAAGCCTCCACCAATCGTGCAGCCTCTCATTATTGCTGGAGGCTATCACCCTAACTCCCCCTACTCTGACACACGCAGACCTCACCTAATTTGTAGTGTCCACTTTCCCTCTTTTATTTATATCCTCGATTTGACTGTAGCCTCTCGCATTCCACTACACCCTCTCCAGCCAAAATGACTTATTGTGTCTTTGTTCTAACATGCAGCAGACACTTTGCAATCTTTATTCTACTGAACCTTGGGGACAGCATTTAGCACTGTGGACCACTGTCTCCTTGAATCACTAATTTTATTTGACCTCAGGCTGCCACATTCTCTTAGGGTTTCTCTTTTTCCTACTTCTCCATCCATTTTTGCCACGTCTCCTTGCCTTTGTTCTCCAAAAATTTACAGTTACACACAGTCCTGCCCTCTCCCATTTTCCCTTCTCCCTAAAGCCTCCCTGACTGAGGGATCCATCCACTCCCTCATCTCCAGACACCAACTGGGAGCTGATGCCTCTAAAAGCTCCACTTCATTGGAGATTGCCCTCCTGAGTCCTAAAACCATGTGTCCAACAGACCCCACATCCCAACATGTCCCTGGCTGAGCCTCCACTCACCCTCAGCCCACTTCTGTAATTCCTGTGTCCATCAGTGGCAATGCCAAGAGCCTATTTAACAGACCAGAAACCTGGCAATCCTCCTTTGTGACCACACAGCTGAGTCCTGCCAAATCGACTTCCTAAATGTCTCAGATATATCTGCCTTCTTCCGTCTTGGTCGATACTATGTTTTTTTTTTTTTTTCTGGGATGGAGTTTTGCTTGTGTTGCCCAGGCTGGAGTGTAGTAGCATCATCTCAGCTCACCACAACCTCCACCTCGTGGGTTCAAGCAATTCTCCTGCCTCAGCCTCCCAGGTAGCTGGGACTACAGGCATGCAGTACCACACCTGGCTAATTTTGTATTTTTAGTAGAGATGGAGGGTCTTCATGTTGGCCAGGCTGGTCTCGAACTCCTGACCTCAGGTGGTCTGCCCACCTCAGCCTCCTTGTGCTGCGATTGCAGGTGTGAGCCACCACGCTCGGCCAGCTGCTACTTTTAATTCGGGCTACTGACATTGACTCGCACTGGGACCACCTTGGCCAGTTCCTGGCAGGACACACTGCTTGCATTCTTCCAGATCCAGTCTTGTGCTGCAGCCAGAACACACTCTCTCTCTCAACTGCAATCTGTCCTCATTGTCAGGACATCCCCATCGATGTCAGAATGTAAATCCCTTAGCTTATCCTCCATGTGTTCTCTGTGATCTACCTTCTTGCCTTCCAGCCTTCCATATGTTGGTCAGCTCCCCTGCACTGCACTGCAGCCGTGCACCTGGTATTTGCAGTTCCTTCCACTTGCTTCCCTGTATCTCACCCCGTGCCCTTTGTACAGGCTGTTCCCCCGGGGCCTGCCTGAAATGTGCTTCCACTGGCAAAGCTACCCCACTCCACTTCTGGCCTACGCCGCCTCATATACAGCCTCCCTGGTAAAGCCTCCCTTGGTCCCCAATATCTGTGACAGTGGACCCCGGCATTCTCCCAGAGCACTTGAGCATGCCTCCCTCACGTCACTTCTTACATTGGACTGAAATTTCTGCTTGTCTGTGGTTTCCCCACCAGTAGGGCTATACCTTCCTTACACTAGGGGCCGAATCTTACTCATGATCTGCCCACACCTGTCACATACCTGACATATAGTAAGGGATCAAGAAATATTAATTGCAGCAAGGTTTTACTTTCCTAATGCAGAGTTGTTATGGGGAATCGTGATGGAAATAATCATTTTAAAGGCATTAAAGTAACAAAAGCACCCCCAGAGGAAGATGATAGATCAGGCTTTAACCTGTTAATATAATTTTTAGACATGTCTGTATGCCATACACTGTTAAAATAGCCCAGCTAATATAGTTCATTTAATTTGTCCAAGTGAATGAATATAATTAAAGGGCCAGGCGCTGTGGCTCACACCTGTAATCCCAGCATGGGAGGCCGAGGTGGGCAAACCACGAGGTCAGGAGTTCAAGACCACCCTGGCCAACATGGTGAAACCCCAGCTCTACTAAAAATACAAAAATCAAGCAGGCGTGGTGGATTACACCTGCTAATTCCAGCTCCTCTGGAGGCTGAGGCAGGAGAATTGCTTGAAACCGAAAGGCAGAGGTTGCAATGACCAAAGGTCCCGCCACTGCATTCCAGCCTGGGCAACAAGAGTGAAACTCTGTCTTGGAAAAAAAAAAAAAAACTGTAATTAAAAAGGTGTGTCTCTATGTAGATACTTGCAAGTATTCATAAAAATCAGACATTAAAGCAATATAGCAGCCAGCGACAAAAGAGGCAGGATAGTTCCAGGTCCTGGCCTCTATGTGTGTGTGTGCCTGCGCCCTCTTCTGGGTCGAATGAGAATAGCGTAAGTGTTTAAAAGACTCCATAAGGAGCTCATACTGGGGAAAACCCCAATAGTGGGGTTCCAGATTCACATAACTCCGTCTTTCTAAATGACAATGAAGAGTTGAAAATCTGGGGAAGAAAGTGTATGACGTTATGATTGATCAGGAAACTGCTGTTTTCCAACATGGCATGAGCTCACTGCATAGGATTCGGCACGCCCGGTCTATGCTGTGTGGTGCCTCCCTACATCTATCCACTGAGAGGGATGGGCTCCATGGTGGTCACACCGGGCCATCATCACTGGGGACACGGCTTGCCGCCTTACAGCACCAGTGGCCCCTGCCCTGGCAGGCAGAAAACCAAGCCAAGGGGCCTCCTCTGCCTAGCAGATCCTCTCGGAAGCACATTGGCCAGATTTAGCAAATATGTAACAAATATTTTATCTGGCAGCCTTAACTCTGCCATACCTCACTGCACTGTATCACCTTCTGGTCTTGCTTCACTGCTTCAAACCCCTTCTTCCTCTAAAAGATAAGCCTCTTAAATTACTTGAACTTAACATTTTTTTTCTTTACTGTTTTTACTTGTCTGAATCCCTCCCTCACCCTCATTCTTTGTTTTTTTTACTGTCTGTTGTTTTTAAATGACTTCCATTTAGCTCATCATTTTTTTCCTAAGCAAATACCTTTATCCTGTAATTTATTATACTTTCGTCTTACTTTAACTCCCACTCATCTTGTGCTGAGAGGTTTTCAAGCTTTACATTTTCTGGTCTCTTAAATTGTCGATTCTTTTGCATCGTCTTGGCTTATTTTAATATTTTATCATGGGAGGAGGCTGAGGTGGGGGGATGCTTCAATCCAGGAGTTTGAGACCAGACTGGGCAACATGGTGAAACCCCATCTCTAGGAAAAATGCAAAAATAGCCAGGCGTAGTGGTGCATGCCTATAGTCTCAGCTACTTGGGAGGCTGAGGTGGGAGGATTACCTGAGGTAGAGGCTGCAGTGAGCAGGGATTGTGCCATTATACTCCAGCCTGGGCAACACAGTGAGACCCTGTCTCAAAAAATCCATATATCCATTTTTATATTAAAGTCCATATTCAGTGTCTGGCTTGTATAGGAATTATTCTTTGCCTTATTTTTACTTTACCTACTTTGCACCAATCATTCCTAACTCGTGTATGTGTGTTTTCATTTTCACTTGACATCTTGCTGGATGTTTAAGCCTCTTTTGCTTGGTTTTTCTTTCACTGCTCAGGTAAGTGTTACCTTCAATTTTTATGTTGAAATGTCATCGTTTCCTATTTTTTTACAAAGGGCAGTTGAGGAAGCATGTTGATCAAGGGACAATCTGAAGGTGCACCTGCACTTGTGAGGAATGTGCTTTTTCTTGCCGAGGGTACTCCCAGGGGAGAGGGTCGGGGAACAGGAAACTATTCCAGGTGCATTCCTTCACTTCGTTTCTTTATAATTAAAGCAATAAGGAACACTGAGTCAGGAATTGAAGCAAACCATGGGCTGATAGAGGCCCTGTTGGGCTACTGGCGAATAAGGATTCTATTTTCTGCTTATAAGAGTTACTTTGCAACAGTATCTATACACACCAGTTCCAACAACAATACTACAGCCGATGTCTGCACAGACAGCTGCTTCTTGGCCTTCATTGTAAGTGAAGAAAGTTGAGGAGACCTAAGAACAAGAGGCTCCTCTTATAATCCTCCCCAGAAATGGTAATGTGATCCAAAAGCTAATGCAAAGGAAGAAAGCAGGGAGAAAGGAAGAAAGAGAAAGAGAAAGGAAGGAAAGAAAGGCTGAAGGAAAGGAGGAAAGAGAAAGAGAGAGAGGACAGAGAAAATAAATGGACTTAAAGCATTTTTTCTTTTTTTGTTTTTGAAACGGAGTCTTGCTCTGTCACCCAGGCTGTAATGCAATGGTGCGATCTCGGCTCACTGCAACCTCCGCCTCCCAGGTTTGATCAATTCTCCCGCCTCAGCCTCCCCAGTAGCTGGGACTACAGGCACCCACCACCACGCCCAGCTACATTTTGTATTTTTTAGTAGAAACGACGTTTCACCATGTTGGTCAGGCTTGTCTCGAACTCCTGACCTCAGGTAATCCATGCGCCTCAGCCTCCCAAAGTGCTGGGATTACAGGAGCAAGCCACCACGGCCAGCCCAAGCGTTTTTATATCAGCTTTCTTATTGTACAGACTAAGACAGAAAAAAGAATCAACCACCTTAGACAGGCTCGAATCCCTGGAAAATAAACCCCAGTGTCTATGCTTGATGGTGGTTCTCAACATGGGAAGTGGCAGGAATTTTGCTCTCCAAGGGACATTTGGCAATGTCTGGGACATTTTTGGTTGTCATAACTTGGGAGGGGCTGGATAATGCTATTGGCATCTAATGGTGAACCCAGGGAGTTGCTAAGCCCCCTGCAATGCACAGGGACAGCGCCTCACAGAAAATCAAATGATTCAGCACTCAAGGTCAGCAAAGCTGAGGTTAAGAACCTGCTATAGGCTAGGCGGTGTGGGTCACGCCTGTAATCCCAGCACTTTGGGAGTCCGAGGCAGGCAGATCACCTGATGTCAGGAGTTTGACACCAGCCTGGCAAAAATGGCAAAACCCCGTCTCTACTAAAAATACAAAAATTAGCCAGGCATGGTGTCATGCATCTGTAATTGCAGCTACTCAGGAGGCTGAGGCAGGAGAATCACTTGAAGCCTGGAGGCAGAAGTTACAGTGACCTGAGATCACACCACTGCACTACCAGCCTGGGCGACACAGCAAGACCCTGTCTCCAAAAATAAAAATAAAAAAAAAGAAGACCCTGCTATAATGAGTTTTCCCAACAGTCTTTTCCTTCCTTTCCACTACTTCCAGTCTTCTCCATTGGATAAGCATACAACATCTCCTCAGGTGAACACAGTGTCAGCGTCATCAACCAACAGTGTTCCAGTTCACCTCTGTGATATCACCTTTCTCCACAGCTTTCCTAGGCTGAGGGCCATAGACCTGGATTTTTCTCCTCCCAGCACTTATTTGCTTCCTCCTGAATGTTCAATCACTCAATTGATAACTGACATGAAGAGTTCATAACTGGCCTGGGGAATGTGCAGATTCGCTCACCACTCTTTCAAAGCAGGATGAGCTATCCGTGTTTTGATAGAGCTGAACAAACCCACACTGCTCGTGTCCACAGGCCACTTCAGCCCAGCAGCCCAGTCCCCAGAAGACACTCAGCTTCCTTAGTGCAATGACGCCATTTGTCCAGACCCTGTGACTGCCTTCCTCCATGAGTTCTAAACAACCCTGGTGGCTTTTCCAACTTACAGATTTGAGGTGAAGGAAGAAGAGAAGCAGATGTCTTCATAGGAGGCGACAAAGCGTGGTGGTGAAGAATGAGTGTCCTGTAGCCAGACACCTACATTCGGCTCCCAGCTCTACCATGCATTACCTGGGAGACTTGACCACCTTCCTTAACCACTCTGTGCCTCAGTTTTCTTATTTATAAGGTGGAAATACCATCAAGGGTACCTGAGAGGATCAAATGAGTAAGGATAAGGAAAGCGCTTAGAACAGTATAAAGCACAAAGCAACTGAGGGGTAAAGGGTGGATATTATTCAAGGGAGACGTGTCTCCAAGTAGGAGCCAAAAAGTGAATGTTCCCATCACTAATAGCAACCTAAAATAGCATGAGGCCGAATGGATCATGCACATGTTCAGCACAGCCAAAGGTTGCCTCACTCCAGGGTTAAAGAAAAAGCCAAACAAATTCCACTTCCTTACAAGGGCAACAGGACTGGACTCTGTCCTACCCCACCTTGATTGTTTCCTCCCCCCTGTTTAAGAATGAGCACATTGGGTGCAGTTCTCCAAGGCTCCCCACTGGTTTATTCGTCCCTCCTGGCTTTTGCCCTGAGAAAAATTGATAGCCTTCTCCTTAATAACTCAGTACATAATCATTATGAAACACAAGGAAAATGGGATTTTAATTACTTTATTAAAGGTAAGAAATATGTTTGTGCCCTTGAGGTCATATAAAACAAAATAGTTTAAAAATCATTGAGGATAGTTCTATTTTTCCCCAAGCTGAGTTTTAAAATATGTATAAAGTCTGCAGTAAATTAAGAGAGATTTCAGCCTACTAATATTCCTAAACCATTCTAGATGGGCCAGGAATGCAACTGGACTATCTATGGGTTTTTGGTTTCTTCTTATTTCCTGATAATGCCATATGTTTTATAATTTAGAATCTTATTAAGGAGGCAAGAGTTTGAAAACTTTGGAAGTCGAGTCCTGTTTTTAGTTTTTAAAAATAATTTTTAGTGGAAAGTTTGCTTATTATTTTGACAGAATGCCTACATCCATTTTAAGATTTAGGAGATTATTGAGCTATTCTTTTTCATATCACCAGCATATAAGCAGCATCTGGAACAGAGAAGACATTTCATTTGTGTCTATTAAATAACTAAAACATACATATGAATTAACAAATAAACTATATACAAAGACAATAGTTAGGGCTTTCTTTTAGCATTTTCTTTTGTCTTTAAGCTAGTTTCTTTTATAGAAACTACTCTTTACAATAATTTACCTGCCATAGGAATCATGTTGAACATTAAACCTTTCCATCTTCATTTTCCTAACACTTCCTTGACTTGGGGAAGGATAAATGACTCTTTACTGGCAGGGTGAACCAGCTACTTACCCGAGGCACTGACCAGGGCTCGGTCCAGAATAATCAGAACCCCATCCAACCAGCCTAATATGTCATGTAAGGGGCACGATCTGGTTTCTGAGAGACATGGGTCCCAATCTCATCGCTGCTGCTTCTTCACCCTCTTGAGCCTCAATTTCCTTTTGTATAAAAGGGAACAATATTGATTTTGTTGAGATGAAGTATGCAAAGTCCCTGTCATGTAGTGAGCACTCAGCAATAAGTGCTATTTATTGGGCCAGGACTCCAACTACTTTCATAAAAATAGCAGGAAAGTCAAATGGAAAGTCAACCTGATGGTAGGGGAGGCTTCTACCCACCACCTAATTCCACGTTTCTCAACCCTGCATTGAATGTTAAAATCACCTAGGGAACTTTTGGAAAAATTATCATGCTTGGTCCCAACCCCATGGAGCCTGATTTAAATCGAGACAAGGTATCTACTTGTTTTTAAAGTTTCTCCAGGGGATTCTAATAACCACCCAGGGTGGAAAAGCATGGCGCTAACTGGTTTGCAGGACCAGTGTCCTCACAGGAAGTCAGAGGTTTGGTGGTGAACAACCACGGAAGTACATTTTCAAGGTGAGATCTGTCGGAATATCTATTCCTGTCCTAAAACTCAATCTAGTTTAAAGTGACGGATATATTTTAATACAACCCTCAGTGCTGGTTGTAGAGCCACCTGTTCCTATACTATGTGTCTAATCAGCAGCCATATATTCATTTAAGCACAAAATTTATCAAACGCCTCCTATATGCCAGGAACTGTGCTATTCTTCTGGGGTCCAGAACTGAGGGTAACACAATCTTTGCCTCAAGTCACTTCTGGTCTACTGAAGGAGATAGAGGAGAGTGACAGTTCTATGTGACAGACAGCAGAAGAAGGATTACTGAAACAGGCTCAGGAGGGAGAGGGCATGATCGCATATCCAGAGAAGGTAATGACGAGAATGGTTTGGAATTAACCAGGCAGAGAAGAGAGGTCCGAAGAAAGGATTTTGGTGGCATGAGTGAGGAGGAATGTTTGCCAATTTCTTTCTTTTTTTTTTTTTTTTTTTTTTTTTTATGAGATGGAGTCTCTGTTGCCCAGGCTGGAGTGCAATGGTGCAATCTAAAACTGACTGCAACCTCTACCTCCTGAATTCAAGCAATTCTTTTACCTTAGCCTCCCAAGTAGCTGGGATTATAGGCACCCAACACTCCACCCAGATAATTTTTGTATTTTTAGTACAGGTGGGGTTTCGCCATGTTGGTCAGGCTGGTCTCAAACTCCTGACCTCTGGTGATCTGTCACCTCAGCCTCCCAGAGTGCTGGGATTACAGGCATGACCCACTGTGCCTGGCCGCCAGTTTCATATAAGAATGATAAGTTAATACTGCTTTATATTTAAATTATCAGTTTAAGTCAGTGGGTACCTTTTCTACATTTAAGATGATATTGGGATAATAGGGGCTTAGAATATTTCTGCATGGGAACATCTCATTAATTAAATTTTCCTGGATGTATGGAAAATTCCTGTGACAATGTCCCGACATAGTATATTAAAAGGGTTGAATGAATAACTTTTAGTATTGCTTCTAACCATTTTAAAGTTCCAGAGCAGAAGTAGAATGGTTTTACAAGTTGCCTTTCTCTCATTTTATTTCTGCTTTTCTATTTATATAATAGACTAATTAAGGCACATTTTGTGTGTCTGTCATTGTCTATATATGAGATAGTCAGATTCCTGGAAATGTCACTTGTGGTCTGAGTATAAAATTAACTCTCTGGTAGTTGGCCTATTGACAGCTCTGGTTTTAACCAGTTAGACAGAATGACTTAAAAATGTATTACTTCATATGCTCAGTGGCATTCAACTGTAGAATTATTGCAATCTAGGGATTCGGGAGGGACATCAAAACATTGCAGAATTGATACTTGGCTTACAATACAGATAAATTATGTGTTTCTATTTTCTCATTTCCTATGATCATAGAGCTAGACTGCTCAAGGGGTCAGCCTTTTCTCCTTCCAAAAACCTCATGTTTAAAGATGCTTTCAGGTCTTTCAATGAAAAGTGCTCTTGATAATAAACTAAAATATTTTCTTCTCTCAGATCATCTGTATGTTTTTAGTTTTGACAACTAAAAAGCACTATTCAATGCAGGGTACAAACTCAGTCAGTATTCTTTCCTTTAAAATCCAAAATTAACAAAAAATAAATAAATACATAAAAGAGAAAATTTCTGGCTCTAGGGATAGTGCTAGCTCAGGCAAGGATGACCACAGACCCTCAAATGTCATCATGACCCTTTCTATGTGTCTCCATCACTTGGTTCTGTTTTTTTCTTTTCTAGCAGGATCTTTCTACACAAAGGAAACTAAATACATTTCATGACCTTTGAAAAGGAAACCCACTCTCAGTGAAGCTTTCTAGTCCCCCAAAAGAACTCCGATTGGCTCTGGTTGGGTCACGTGCCCACTCTGGACCAATCACTACATTTAGAGAAATGAGGCTTTCTGATTGACACTTGGCTCCACCACTGTGGCTGGACAGCACACTTGAAGGATGGACCCACCAGAACCACATGAAAGGCATAAAAAAGTTCCCTGAGAAAAGAATTGAGGCAAATAAACTAAGAGTTGGCCAATACTGGTAACCATGTTATTATAGTGTTTCTCTATTTCCTCCTTCAAATTTTAATATTTCAACTAGACAAAAATGAAGATCTATGTTTAAAAAAAAAAAAACTAGGTTCTATAGTTGGCATTTCCTCTTGTTAAAGTCCTTTCAGCTGCTGACACATTTCCCTTCAATGAACAATTGGCTTTTTCTATTCCATTACAAAATTCTCTTTGGCTATTCAACTGTCTGAAACAGCTCTTAGAAGCTCATATTACTAGTGCATCAGAAAAAGAATTATAGTTTTATAAAGTAGAGATAAGTTAAACAAACCTTACCAGCTTGAGTTTATTTCTCCAGAAAAGCAGATAGGAGAAGAAGAAGAGAAGTTTGGAAATTATAAGCAACTTCACTTTTGTGCTCTCCACTATATAAGACTTCTATGAATAGTTGCTAGTGTCTTATATTTCTATGCCATTATTGCAATGCAAAAGCATTCATTCCCACTCAAGGAGCCTCTAACAAGGTAAAACTATTTGTGGAGGTTATTTTGATCTAAGCTTGGTCCTCAGATTTTAAGATCTAGAAATTTGATTAATTTTTCCCCAGTACATTGAAACATGATCACTATCTCCACATCTGCCTGGTACCAAACTCATAGAAGGAACCTGGACATCTTTCTTGAAGAAGAAGGAGAGAGTACTCATTCAGGATATTAGAAGAGTAGAACCATAGTCTAGGGTGGAGACTGTGAGAGCCTCTATACAGCAGAGGCAAAAGAGTTAAATAAGAGAGGATGCAAATGGAAGGTGTTAAGAAGATAGAATTGGGAGGTCTTGGTCACTATTAAAGTATATGAGAGGGAGCTTTCAAGAAAGATATCCAGGTTCCTTCTGGCCGGGCGCGGTGGCTCATGCCTGTAATCCCAGCACTTTGGGAGGCCAAGGCAGGTGATCACGAGGTCAAGAGATCAAGACCATCCTGGCCAGCATGGTGAAACCCCGTCTCTACTAAAAATGTAAAAATTAGCTGGGCGTGGTGGCACACACCTGTAGTCTCAGCTACTCGGGAGGCTGAGGCTGGAGAATTGCTTGAACCTGGGAGGCGGAGGTTGCAGTGAGCCGAGATCGCACCACTGCACTCCAGCCTGGCGCCTGGTGACAGAGCAAGACGCTGTCTCAAAATAAATAAATAAATAAATAAATAGAAATATATCCGAGTTCCTTCTATGAGCTTAGTTCTACTTCGTTAGAGGCTCCTTGAGGCCTTTCTTTATGATGCAGAGGTAGTGAGATGGAACATAAATGTTGTGTTTTAATTATTATTTCACAATATAAAAAGACAACCTGTGTGCCCATCTGTGTGATACTTGAATAACTCCATAAAATCCCTATCTTAGCCTATGTACTTATTGGACATTCACAAACTCAAGAGACAGCTGATTCTTTTTTTTGAACAGTTGATTTGGGATGTTCTTCTTTATATCGATCCAATATCTATTTCACCATGCCTTCCATCCATCACCAAGAATCGCACCTGGGTCAGGTAGAACAAATCCAAATCCTTTCCCATAGGACATCCTATTGAATTCTTCAAGATAGCTATTGAGTTCCCCTTCATCTTTGCTTCTCCAGACCAAACTTTTTCTATTTTACTTTGAGTTCATGTAAAGAAAATAAGCCGAAATTAAAAATAGAATTGGACAATAATATGGAGACTGCCTATTATAGATGAAGCAGTGAGCTCAGTTTCAGGGATAAATGGGACAGAAAGCTTGGTGGCTGTCTTTAACGCATTCACAGTCTAGTGAAGAAGCTAATACATAAGTGGAAAGAATAATGAAATATGCTAAGCGCAGTTACAGAGATTTTTTAAAAAGGATGCGGTGTGGCAAATATGATGGAGGAGACAATTCTGCCTGCAGCAGTCAAGGCATGCCTGGCAAAGGAGATGAAGTGTGAGCTGAACCTCAAAAGGCAGAGAAGAATGGGGCAGGTGACTGTAGCATGGAGCTGGGTAAGTGGGGCCAGCCTCTGTATAGTGCTCCACAAAGAAGAAACACAGATACATGCAAAGGTTAAGAACAGTATGCTTGGCCAGGCACGGTGGCTCACACCGGTAATCCCAGCATTTTGGGAGGCTGAGGCGGGTGGATCACTTGAGGTAAGGAGTTCGAGACCAGCCTGACCAACATGGTGAAACCCCATCCCTACTAAAAATACAAAAATTAGCCAGGCGTGGTGGCACAAACCTGTAATCCCAGCTATGCAGGAGGCCAAGGCAGAAGAATCGCTTGAACCTGGCAGGAGGAGCCGAGATTGTGCCACGGCACTACAGCCTGGCAGCAGAGTCAGACTCTGTCTCTCAAAAAAAAAAAAAAAAGAACAGTGAGTTCACAGAACTGCAGGTCAGCCAGGTGCTGGATACCCAAGTGGTAGAAGGAATAGGAGGAAGGAGATAACCCATGGCAGGCAGGAAGCCGCACGTGTCTTTGTAGGTCCCTGTAGGTTTGCTTGACAACATGAGAACCGCTATCCTGCTAGTCATAAAGACCCACTGGATGACTTTAAGCCTAGAAATGACACCGTCAAGTTTCAATTTAGTAAAATGTATCCAGTGGCTACACAGCGAGAAGAAGATGGCAGGAGGCGACACAGGGAAAAGCAGAGAGGATCAGGCAGAGCAGTTCTTCGGCAGCAGAGGTTCAGAGGCAAGGTAAGGACCCACATTGTCACACAGGGAAAGTCTCCAAGACTCCTCAGTACTCGACCGGATGTCAGTGAAACATATGGTCAGGAAGATTTAAAACAAAATTTTTTTCTTAATGACTCCAACTTTTTCTGTCATTTCATGTCATACTCTTACCCATCTCCCACCATTTGGTTACATATTGATGGAACCTAGTGACCTTTCTCCCACGATTTTACTGCAACCCTATTCGTCTTCATAGTGTAGTGATCTTGCCATAATAACTATGTCACTATTTACATCATGGTGCCATCTTAAGCTGCAATTAATTCACAGTTCCAGGCTATTAGGAACTATTGTCATAACAGCTATGGCTTCCTTTATCTGCAAAGGCTGAGTTGTGAGATGTATAATTATATGCAGGAGTAATTAGTTTTAAATTTATTTTTGTAATTACACTAATTGAACATGGATGTGAATTAAAAAATATGAAGGGCATGGCATCGAGCCTGGTGCAATGTCTTCATGCGAAGTAAATGAAGGAAATGATTGTTATGAGTCGGGGAAAATGAACATTGCTCATTTGTAAAAGTGCAGTGTCAATACGATGACCCATATATCCCCTCCAGCTTGAATACCAGTGTAGTGTAGTTGCCATGTGGAGAGTTCATGAGAATTCATTTGAAACTGGGCCAATGCCCAAATCAAAGGGAGAGCATCCTGGCTGCTGCTGTGACTTCAGATCGGCAGCATTCCCTTTGACCTCCCCCATGAATACTTGAAATTTCCCTAGAAGACACGCCCAGTAGCATCTAAGCTTACCACTCTGCATACCCAGGGCCTAGGCTTCCCACCATTCTCCACCTGCTACCAAACAACCACTGGTGATCTCTCCAAGCCCCACATCCTAAGATCCCAGTTGCCCTCAGTATCCATCCAGCCCTGCCCTGGCAAACTCTGCAGCCTTCTCCTGGTGGTGGCAGTGAGTTCTGGAGAACAGAGCTGCTTAATCTCCCTTGGCTCGGCTCCTTTACATGAGCCCATCTGCTCTTCAATTCTGTGTAGATCAGAGCCAAGTCCAGCCCTTGTATAAAACACTTGGGGTCCCAGAGCAGCAAAGAGGGAGGAGTAGGCAGGCTTTCTGCTGCACATCTTCCTAGATGAGCTCTACCGTATAAGCTGATAGACCAAGGAGTATAGCAGGCCCTTTAGTGTGTCCATCAGCAGCGATGTGCCATAACCACCGAAGCTCTGACAATGGCCCTCCAGGATGCATCTGTCTTATACCTGCCAGTTCATGTCTTATAAAACCTTAGGTGTCTAGTGATAGGTGCCTGAACATAAACACAGGGGGGATACCAGGCCAATGAGAATTGACAGACTCATGCACTAACAAAGTGAATATGGTACTTGTTTTGAAAAATAGGGAAAGAAAATCTGCTTGATCAAATTCCTTTCTCTCTCTAGGAAAATGTATTGCTTTATGTATTGCTAAGAAAAAGAAACAGGCTTTACCATGTGAAAATAAACACCTTCAGCTTATTCCTCTTTAATTAGGAAACAATAATCAAGAATCCAGTTTCAGCTTTGTTCATTAGCACATACATATTGTTACTGACAGAAGTCCCCTTTTGTCAATAATAATACCCACCATGTGCTGGATGCCCACTATGAGCAGGCCATTCTCTAATCTTCCACATAGTCATGAAGATGGGCATGTTTCCGTTTTGCACATGAGAAAACTAAGGTGCAAAGACAGGGAAAGTGGCAAAGCCTGGATCTGAATCGAGTCTGGCTGGCTCAGCGGCACTAAACTGCACTATGGCAGTTCAGCAAGTGAGTCTCTGGGAACCTCAGAGATGGAAAGATGAGACATGTACTCACAGAGCCGTGGTGCATGGTGCCATGTGGCAGGCATCCCAAGGGTGGCAACATGGCACAGGAGCTCAGAGGGAAACACCATTTCTGACTAGCATGAAAGCTCAGTTTGGCTGGCAAAGGGGCTGCATGGGGATGGAGACGACCAATCTCCAAGGCTTCCAGTCCAGCCTCACAAAGAGTTTGCAAGCCAAAATACCCCACAACACTTAACAAAACTGCGTAACTGGGGCTCGGGAAATGCCTGCTGACTTAGAAGTCTCATTACCTTTCACTGCCTAACTTCCCCTGTTGTGGACTCTGCCTAGCCAGAGATCTCATGGCCATATGTGATTTCCAAGCTCTTTGTAGGTTCATTTTCATTTTCTGTATTTCTTCTAGTCTCTGCAGAAATCAACATTGGGGGCTTTGTGTCTCAGAAATCAACATTGGGGCTTTATGTCTTCAACAAATAAAGAAAAAGAATTAGAATATATATCACACCGTATCTTACTTTGGAAAAGACTCCCCAGAGGAAAATACACTTTTAAAAATATTGCATTTTCTTATCTTAGCTGCTGGGAAAGTCAAGCCTTTCTGTGAACTTGCCAGAGAGCTGGTAAGGAAAAACAATTTCTGAATACAATGCTTGCAATACTGAAGTGTCTGCTAGAGGGCAACATATGTTAAATAATAATGTGGCTGTTTTTCTGCAGGATGGCACAAAGTTTATTTAGTTCAAAAGCAAAGTCCAGTGCCTATGATACTCAAGTAATTCTTTGTTAAAAAAAAAAATCCAGGGTGACCACCGTCATCTCAGCTGAAAACCAGCAGCCTTTGCGGTTTTGCTGTTATTCAAGGGGTTTATAATGGACACCATAAGTGCCTTTGTACCCTTTCCAAACAGCTTTACAAAATAATCTCATCGTCATTTAAAGTAGCTAAGTCTTCTCTACCACTAACTGTGAAATCCTCTCCAGAAAGCTCTATTAACTTCACTGCCTGAACACAAATTGATCAAAGAGGAAGGTGAAAAGAAAATACATCATGGAGGATGGAGAGACATGTAATGAGTGTTGTCCTTCAAAACAGCATTTTCATTTATTTATTTAGAGATGGAGTCTCACTCTGTCACCCAGGCTGGAGTGCAGTGGTGAGATCTCAGCTCACTATAACCGCTGCCTCTGGAGTTCAAATGATTCTCCTGCCTCAGCCTCCGAGTAGCTGGAATTACAGGCATGCGCCACCACATCCAGCTAATTTTTTTGTATTTTTAGTAACCTAGCTAATTTTTTTTGTATTTTTAGTAGAGACAGGATTTCGCCATGTTGGTCAGGCTGGTCTCAAACTCCTGACCTCAGGTGATCCACCCACCTTGGCCCCCCAAAGTGCTGGGATTACGGACGTGAGCCACCGTGCTTGGCCCAAGACAGCATTTAATCTTAACGGTGAACAAGGGTAGGCTCCCAGGGAACCCCATTCGTAACACGAATCAGAGGGCCTATGTTGGTGATTTTTTTTCCATTATCTGTGGTGCACACATCGTGTTGTCCAAAGAGAGACTCTGTTGTCCGGTTTTGAAAAGGTTGTTCTGGCTGGTAATTTTGGTGTGTATCTCTAAAGCTAGTAAAGTCTGGTATAAAAGTGAACACGCAAGGGATGCAGATGTTACGCTGGGCCTGCCTTCCCCATGCCTTCCGCTCCCCAACCCCGGTAGCATGCCTTCATTAAGGAATAGGTTTGTTTCATCTGCATTTATCTAAGAAAAAAAAAAAAAGAAATGAAGATTCTAAAAAGTGCTTTTAGGTTGGACACAGTGGCTCACGCCTGTAATCCCATCACTTTGGGAGGCTGAGGCTGGCAGATTGCTTGAGTCCAGGAGTTCGAAACCAGCCCATGCAATGTGACAAAACCCCATGTCTATTAAAAATACAAAAAATTACCCAGGCAGGGGGATGTATGTCTGTAGCTACTCAGGAGGCTGAGGTGGGAGGATCCCCTGAGCCCAGGAGGTCAAGGCTGAGTGAGCTGAGATTATGCCACTGCACTCCAGCCTGGGCAATTGGAAAGAGGCCCTGTCTCAAAAAAAAAAAAAAAAAAAAAAAAAAAACAAAAAAACAAAATAAAATAAAAAACCTGGCTTTTAAAGCCATCATAAATATGTTTTGTAGGAGGGATCTGCCATGCCTGAAAAAGCTTCATATTTGCTCCCCTATCCCCTAGCAATGCATAGTTTAGGAATATCAGATTCGAAACCAAGTTTCCTACAGGAAAACCCAAGGTAGACACACAACCAAAACATTTTAAATTGTTCCCATCTGATAAAAGCACAAAGGATGATGTCTCCTTGGAAAGAGATCATGCAGAATACGGAACAGCACTGGCTCCAGAGGTCATGAGGTGACTAGCCTGTGAGGCTAGGCTGTCAGGCAAATTGGCTGTGAGTTCTCACTGTGTCCCAGGAGCACTTAAAATGTCAAAACCTTCACTTAAATTTTAGCACACAAAGTCCCACGACCCCCTTGTTGCAAATCCAAAGAGCCATATAGCAGTTAGGCACTGGGCAACCTTGAACTTGGTAGGATTGATTAAACGATAACAGCTTCCATCTGAGACCATGTCTCCCCAGGAAATGTCTAAATGGATAAAACTGTTCTCAAATCATTTCAGGGGTTCCCAACTGACTCCAGAGACCCACCCTGTATGCCCTTAAGTACGAGAGAACTCCTAAGAGGTGGGATGATTTTTCTGGTATCCTTATCAAACCCCAGCTCTGGAGTAGCAAAATGCATCTTACATTTATCTCAGCCCCTCTCAAAGTTAGAGAGGATCTCAGGGACTCAAATCCTGAGCGGTCTGATGATTTTTGTGGCCCAGAGCTGCAAACCTTTGGGCAAGTTTCATGATTGAAGAAGAGGAAGTAACATCCCAGGTATTCCTGAATAACATGTCAGTCTTCGCACACAGGTGTTCACAGAGGTGATCTGTTGACACACTACTCATTTTTGGCACTTTTGAAGATGTTGTTTCTGGGAACATCCTGAAGCAGACTCTGAAGATACTGAATTCTCCTGAGTGTTCTGAGACAACTTATCTCCTTCCAGCTTCTGCGACGTCTCCTCCTACCTCGGGACTGCTTCTGCTCACCTCTTTTGCTTGCTCCTTTACTCTGCCTAGTCCTTAAACTTGGGAAATCCTAAGGATTCCATTCTTGACCTTGTTTAGCTCTGAACCTCTGCATATCCTCCCTGTGGGCACTTCACTTCAACTACTACAGATGTGCTCAAAACATCTGTATCCCTAACCTCAGTTCTAGATTCTTGCCCTAATCACTTAACTTGATTTCTCACCTGGAAGTCGCACACAAACTTTAAGTGTAGCAATTGCAAATCTGAATTCATTGTCTTTACCACCAAAAGGTCTTCCTCCTTCTCTGTGTCAGTAAGGACCACCATGCACTCAGTTGCCCTCTCAGTGGGGGCAATCAGGAGACAGAAATCACACAGCCAATTGGAAAAGGAACAATATTAAAAAATCATTAAATTGTGAGAGTGGAGTAACTATAAAGAGGATTCTCAGTGGCAGCCTAGAGCTAAGGAAAAGTACACAAGTAAGGACAGATTTGGAACTGGGTCCCCTCCTAAGGGCTGAGGTTCAGGTCCACTGGAGAAAGTGTACTTGCACTCTGCTGGGTGATGGAGAATTTGGCTGGAGTGTCTACACCAGAGCTGATCAACAGTCACTCAGCAGCAGGAACTGACCCTCTGTGGTGCAGGTGAGCTCAGGCTGATGGGGGTTCACAAGGTAGTTGGAGCTCAAGGCCTGGAGTGTGTTTTGTCTGCATAGGTAGGGCTTCAGCAATGTGGTGCCAGGCCAAACCAGAGCAGCGAGGTGACCAAGGAACTGCATAGTCTGGATGTGCAGCTGGGGCAGGGAGCCTTTGTATGTCCACACATACACACACACACATACACACACCAGAGTAAGAGCAAGAAAATGCAAAACTCAGCATCAAAAACCAGGAGGAGCCCGGGGCAGTGGCTCATGCCTGCAATCCCAAAACTTTGGGAGGCAGAGGCAAATTGATCACTTTGAGCTCAGGAGTTAGAGACCAGCCTGGGCAATATGGCAAAACTCTGTCTCTACTAAAAATACAAAAAATAGCCGAGCATGGTGGCACGTGCCTGTGGTCCCAGCTACTCAGGAGGCTGAGGCGGAAGAATCGCTTGAACCCAGGAGGCGGAGGTTGCAGTGAGTGGAGACTGCGCCTCTGCACTCCAGCCTGGCGACAGAGCAAGATGCCATCTCAAAAAAAAAAAAATCAGTCCGGCTAGGTGACACGTGCCTGTAATCTGAGATACTTGGGAGGCTGAGGCAGGAGAATCACTTGAACCCGGGAGGCAGAGGTTGCAGTGAGCCAAGATTGTGCCACTGCACTCCATCCTGGGCAATAGAGTGAGACTCTATCTCAAAACAAAACAAACCAGGAGGAGAAGTGCCCTTCTTCCTGCAATGTCCCTCGGATATCCTCCATGGACATTGCAGAAGAGAGTCTATTTTCACAGAGAAGGTACTGAAAGATGAATTTGGAGCTGAGCTATAATAAATCTTACTGGCACAGTTGCCCAAACTAAACTCCTTCCTACTCACTCCTTGCAGCCAGTTGCCAAATCTTGTAACAACTTAGCAGATAAGTGTCTCTAGAATTAAACCCATCTGCTTCATTAACCCCTACCACCTCTGAGTTAGTTCATCCTCTTCTTCACTGTCACATGGACTTTGACCACAGCCTCGTGACTAGTCGTGATGCCATTAGTACATTCTCACTCCAGCCCATCCCTGCGTGACTACCAGGTAACTTCCTAAAATAACAAAATTATCTTTATGATACCCTTGATTAAAAACCTCTGGTGGCTGATCAGCTAATGTGAGCTGTTAATACCAGAAAAAACTGTGTGTGGGGAAAAGGGTAATACATGGGTATCTCTGTACTGCCTGCCCAGTTTTCCGTAAGCCTAAAACGTCTCAAATATATATATATAGTTTATTACCTTAAAACAAAAGACAACCACATTCCCTCTATGAATTGCCTTTTCCAAACTCCTCATCTTGGCAGCAGGTTATCCCGTCTTCATGTCTGTGCAGCCTCATCTTTCATTTCCCATCAGGTTGAATTTCACATATGAAACCCTGAATTTCCACAGTTCTGCTTCAAGCCACGTCACCGCTCTTGTGTGGAATGACCTTCCTTGCTTTTCTCCTGTGGAAAACTTCTGCTCATCTTTCAAGTTCCAGCTCAGATGTCAATTCTCATTAAAATCTTTCCAGCTGGCCAGTGATTTTTCTCTCTCTGCTCTCATTTTATGTCTTAACTTGCAGTATTTTAAATGCCTTATTTATGTGTCAGGCTTTGTCATGTGCTTATACACAGAGGGCACGGATTGTTTCTTTTTAGGCAATTTATCCCCAGCACCTGGTACAGAGCAGGCACTCTGTACACGTTTGTTGAATAATGAATGGATGAAGGATCAGAAGAGCACCAGCAGCCCATATGACAAATTTATTGCCATGTCTGCAGCTGGGAGAGTAATATCATTTAGATGGCCAAGATACCTATTTTGTGGGAAACAAAAATAGATCAAAATTAAAATGCTAGATCTTCCAATATACACACCCTTAATATAAAGCGTAATGTTGACACTCACTAAATTTTCAATTGTTAACTCAAAAAGATTAATAACTAATAAATCTTAGGAGAATTGGCTATTCCTCAGCCTAGGCTCTTGAGTAGAATACATTGTTGAAGTGATAAATGACTAATGTTTTTTACTTTCAAAATGTCAGCATTCAAGGATGTCTTCCTGCTTCACTCATACTAATTCAGAAATCCAAAAGACTTCCAGTTGAAGGATACTATTACCCTTTTAAGGTTGGTTGTAGCAGAGGTGAGCTGTGATTATAACTGTGGCTTCCATTAATAAGCAAGTGTGCCAGGCTCTAAGTTTAGTGCTGCATTTGGATTCTTAATCTTCATATTGGCTTAATCAGTTATGTTTTCCATGTCTGGGGATGGTTTTTCAAGTATTACACCAGTTTATGTGTTTCAGATCAGCCTCTCTATTAGTGAGGGTGCTAGTAAGTCTTGTTGAGTGAAATTGTCACAAGGCTTGTAGCATAGCCTGGATTTTCCTCTAGCCAGTCTACATCTCAGGATGGCCTTGCTTGGGATGGGTTGGAGCCTAGCTCCAGGCCTTCAGTTTAGAGCCTTGGGAGGGATCATGCCCTTCCAGCAGCATTCGTGTTCATGTTGTGCTTGCTCCCTTTGGTCAACCCTAAGGAGAGTCATAAATGACAGGCAGGCGGGTGGCTCACACCTGTAATCCCAGTGCTTTGGGAGTCTGAGGTGGGAGGATTACCTGAAGCCAAGAGTTGCCCTGTCTGTAAACAAATTAAAAGTAAAAATTAGCCAGGTGGCATCATGAGTCTATAGTCCCAGCTATTCAGAGGCAGAGGTGGGAGGATCGCTTGAGCCCAGGAGTTTGAGATTACAGTGAATTATGACTGTGCCACTACATTCCAGCCTGGGCAGCAGCAAGACCCCATCCATAACTAAATAAAAATGAATGAATGAACAAACAAAGGAAAAGCAGCTCAAACCAAGACCTAGATATCGCCCCTCATGTCAATACTGATCCTCACTGAGCTGTACTCAAGAACTCAGAACTCAGGAATTTAGGGTGACTGGCAATTCAGGCACCACTATTCTGATGGTGCACTGTACACAGAATGCAATTCCTGTTCAATGGTGACTAAAATGAACCACAAAAACACTATCCTGGCTTCTATGGTGTGGAGCTTTGGCACCATTCATAGTGATATGAAACATACAAGGACAACAGGAACAGCATGTCACTCTTAGCTTTCATCCTGTGCTCTGCCATGCCGTGTTATTCCCAGGCAGACAAAAGCATTGCACCGTGGATCACCTTTATAAATCATTCCAGGTAACCATCCCTGTAAAAAGCCGCAAATGTATTTCCACCAGACAGGACTTGTCCTAGGTTGAGGGCTGGCCATTAGGGCCATTTGCAAATTTCCCTGGTGCTTTCCTCCCCATCTAGGAACCATCAGAGAGTTCTGAGGAAACACTAGGCTGACATTTTCAAATTTCCATGACTCTTTTTGAATAGCCTAGACTTAATTTTTATGCTGTTGCCATTGTAATCACACACACATATCTACCTCAAATTGCAAACAAAATTTTGCTTTAGACATAATTGCATTTCTACTTAGTGAGAGGACTTACGCACAAATTTCAGCAGTGCATTTATAATTGTGTTTGTTGACGTTACTTCTGTTATTGTACATAAAATTAGCCATGTGTTGTGAGAGGTGCCGTACTTATCATTGTTTCATTAGCATAGAGAGGTTGTCTGGTTGTATTTTTTAAACATTCATTAATTTGATGTGATGTCATTCTGAGCATAAAACAATGTGTTACATGTCATAGATGATTAAGCTCCCTAAATCTTGCCTCATCACATAAAATGACTAGCCAACGCCTAAAACCATTGCCACACATTATAAATCTAAAGATAGAAGCAAAAAGCACAATCCCAGCCAGACTCCCAGAAGTGGACCAGGTGTCTGTTGGTAAGAGACAATCTGAAGATAATTTGTATGCAGGGTAGAAACACCCATTCATTCAGATCACCTGAGCTTTAACTTCTACCTTTTGGTGGTAGTCCAGGAATAAGGAAAAGTTGTGAAATATCTTGATTTTTTAAAATGCCATTGTTTTATAGGGCTCACCACTGGCTTTGCAAAGCCTTAAAAAAAATTTTTTTTTGAAATAGGAATGGGGTTTCACCTTGTTGCCCAGGCTGGTCTTAAACTCCTGACCTCAGGTGATCTACCTGCCTCAGCCTCCCAAAGTGCTGGGATTACAGGCGTGAGCCACTGCGCCTGGCCCATAAAAACAAGGAAAAAAAGAAACACAATGACATTGTCTGGGTACACTGGTACTAAGGCCATCCCTACAATCTAGAAGTCATGTTTTAGAATCAAGGAAATATGATCAATACCCAAGTGTTTTCCCAAACTTAGAACTAACTTTCTCATGCAAAAGGTTCTGGAGAGTTTTTTCATTGTGATGCTTCCCATGACTTTGGGCTGTGATGCATGTGGCATTCCTCACTGCAATCTAATTTCAGAGTCAAGTTAAGCCATTGTTTTATGTGTAGAGAGGAAGAAAGGAGAGAGAGGGAGGGAGGGAGGGAGGGTAAGAAGGAGGAAGGATGGACAGAAGGAAGGAAGAAAGGAATGAAGGAAAGGAAGGGAAAGAAGGAGGAAGGAAGGAAGAAAGGGAAGAAAGGAAGGAGAGGGAGGGAATGAAAGAGGAAGGAAAGAGAGGAAAGAGGAAGGAAGGAAGGAAAGAGGAGGGAAGGAAGGAGAGGGAGAGAGGGAGAGTAAGAAGGAGGAAGGATGGATGGAAGGAAGGAAGAAAGGAAGGAAAGGGAGAGAAGGAAGGAAAGGGAGGGAAAGAAGGAGGAAGGATGGAAGGAAGGAAAGAGAGGGAGGGAAGGAAAAAGGAAGGAAGGAAGGAAAAAGGGAAGGGAAGGAGTAGGAAAGAAGGAAGGGAGGGAGGGAGAAAAAAGAGGGAGGGAAAGAACAAAGGAAGGGAGGGATGGAGACAGAAGAAGGAAGGAAGGGTGGGAAGGAGGAATAAGGAAGGAAGGAAATGGAGGGAAGAAAAGGAAGGAAGGAGGGAGGGAAGGAAGGAAGAGAAGGAAGAAGAAGGAAGGAAAGGAAAGAGAGGAGGGAAGGCGGGAAGGAAGGAGGAGGAAGGAGGGACCTGCTGGGTCCTGATATTAAGGAGACAGCCCTACATCTTTTGAAGGACTATAGAAGCCTTGGGGTACAATGGAAGGAGAAATAGTTTTATTGACATGGGGCCTAAATTCCATTCACACACATCACTGCCTGGGTGACATTGACAAAATCACTTTCTGCCCTCAGTCTACATTCGTTTTCCCATCTTCATAGTGTTGTAATATGTAATATCTACCTTGAAGAATCATTCTCAAAAAGAGACAGAGAAAGTAACATGTAACTGTTTTACCTGAAACACATTATTTGCTCAAGAAATATTGGTATTATTATCACTGTTGTTATGGTTAACAGATAAATATCTGCTCAAATTTGCTGAAACTTTCCAAATAAACTTAATGGGTGATGAATGAAAGAGGAGAGAGTAACAGAATAGCTAGACTTGCTTTTGTCTCGCCTCCAGTGTACCTGGCCGTGAGTACAGTGAGGCACGAAGCACTGTATGCTCATGAACCTGTAAACATTTCCCCTCAATTGTGGAAGGCTCAAAACCCACACGGAGGGAATATTTCATACTGTTGGCATTGTGAAAGTTACGCGGCTTCCTTCTTCCCCAGTGTGAATCACTCATCAGTTTAACAGAGCAGATTAAGAACTTTTAAACCTCTGTCATCTAAAATAATCTGTCAAGGAGTCGGAATGTGCAGCGATGTTACTGAGTGTTTCTCATTGTCTCTTCATTAATGGTAATCCATTCATTATCAGGTTGTTGCTGCTCATCCTCTTCCTGTTTTCCCTGCCAGGCACTGGAAGGACTGAGGCAGAATGCAACATTGAAATAAATTTTTATCTACGTCATAATTAATAAATTTCAGAATTACAGTGGATGTAAAAGTGCTGTCATTATCAAAGTGCCCCTTTGAACAAGGTCAAGGCCAGGCCAATATGAAGTAGGAGCAAAATAAACAAAAGAAAGGAAGTAGCTGTAAGAAGGTGTGCATTTCCACGTCAAGCAGCTTTTGGGGATGGGTGGGGTGATGCTGTAAAATCCAAGGAACTGGAAAATAGAACCTCTAATAATAACTGCTTCAATTTTTGAGTGATTAATCATTTTTCAGACACTGTACAAAACATCTCATTTAGCTGTGAGTCAGCCTTCTGAGTTGAATACTGAGTTTGGCATTTGAGTTTCGTACCAGTGTCCTTCTTACATGAAGTTCGGAGAAATTAAGGCACTTGTCCCTAGTTCAGAGCCAGGACTAGGCTGACACAGATGAGGAATTTAGGGTACAAACTCTCAAGATGTGCCCATTCTCAGGTTGGTGCACTGCACTGGGGGATGGGCACCTCCTTAAACAAGCACCCTAAGCTTGTCACTTGCTTCACTCGATCGCTGCCCTGCCATGATCACACAACTAGAAAGAAAATGGCCAAGTAATTTTTTAGATCAGGTGCAAAGTTCATGTTCTTGACCACTTTGTTTGGTAGCAGCATAGGCATTCTCACTCAGCTTTCTGGAGAATACATTCCATGACGAATGAGTATCTGCCAGTGCCGGGCACAGGGTTTCTGCAGGGCACACAGAAATGAAGAAGACAGTCCTTGTTTCAAGTCTGAAATGCTAGTGCACTGTGAATCACTGACATCCTACAAAGGAAGGAAGGGAGGAAGGGAGGGAGGGAGGAAGGAAG
>CAUYQU010000265.1:0-13447 GCA_963574635.1 Cheracebus regulus
CCACCCACACACATCCCTCATCCAATCCTCAGCTTCCCCAATAATTCCTAACCCCACCCCCACACATCCCTCATCCAATCCTCAGCTTCCCCAGTAATTCCTAACCCCACCCCACACACATCCCTCATCCAATCCTCAACTTCCCCAATAATTCCTAACCCCACCCCCACACATCCCTCATCCAATCCTCAACTTCCCCAATAATTCCTAACCCCACCCCCATACATCCCTCATCCAATCCTCAGCTTCCCCAATAATTCCTAACCTCACCCCCACACAAACCACATCCAATACTCAGCTAGCCCATTACATTCCTATCCCTACCCCACACCCCATTCCTCGCCCAGACACTCTTCCGCTGCCCCAATAATTCCTCACCCCACCCCCACACATCCCTCATCCAATCCTCAGCTTCCCCAATAATTCCTAACCCCACCCACACACATCCCTCATCCAATCCTCAACTTCCCCAGTAATTCCTAACCTCACCCACACACATCCCTCATCCAATCCTCAACTTCCCCAATAATTCCTAACCCCACCCACACACATCCCTCATCCAATCCTCAGCTTCCCCAATAATTCCTAACCCCA
The DNA here is from genome assembly GCA_963574635.1 of Cheracebus regulus. Taxonomy (NCBI): domain Eukaryota; kingdom Metazoa; phylum Chordata; class Mammalia; order Primates; family Pitheciidae; genus Cheracebus; species Cheracebus regulus. The sequence continues at coordinate 595 of CAUYQU010000265.1, forward strand.
CCCCCACACATCCCTCATCCAATCCTCAGCTTCCCCAGTAATTTCCTAATTGGTCTCCTTGTCTCCACTCTTGCCCTGCAAAGGCCATTTCTTCAGGTAACCTCCAGAGCACTTCTTTGTAAGATGTAAATCTAATCGAGTCTTCCTCTACTTAAGACCTTCCAATTTCTTTCCATCAAACAATAAAACGGGCACTCTGCCGTGACTTCTGAGATCTCGGCTTGCCTGCTTCCTCAACTTTCCCTGGTACCCCTTCTTCTCCTCCCCTCTGTTCTAGCCACAATGGCATTCACTCTGATCTTTAAATAAGCCAAGCGAATTCCTGCAGTAGAGAGGCTTTGCATGAAGCCCCTGCTGCCTGGAACGCTCTTTCCTCAGATCTTCACATGGCGGGCACCTCCTTGTCATGCCAGCCTTCTATCAGGGCACCATCTGCACAGAGGCCGTCCCTGACCACACAATCTAATCCCTCGCTGTTAGTCATTCATTGAACAGATATTTAAGTGTTAACTATGTGCCAGACACTATTTTATATACCTAAGTATATTCATAAGCAAAACAAACAAGTGTTCCTGCTTTAATGGGGGAGGCATACAATATGTAAAAAATATATAGTTATCTATTTTATTAAAAGATGGCTTTTAACAAAGGGAAAAAAAGAAAAAAATAAGGAAAAGGAAGAAAATCAGAGCCAAGTGGGAGCCCGTATGAAAAGGCTCCTGCCGGCCCAAGTTGGAACAATCCTGAGCACAGCGGCTTGATTCACGCCCTTCTATACGACTGGGCCTCTCGGCTCAATCACACGACGTCTATACCACCTGTACCTCTGGATACTAGAAGTCTGTGATTCAACTTTGAGGAGGAGTTTCTCTCATAAGAGTGTTTCAGCTAATCAGTGGAGCAGAAATGACAGAACTAGAGCATTTCCAACATTTGGGGCCGGGCGATTCCCGGTGGTGAGGGCTTTCCTGTACATTTTAGGGTCGTGAGTGGCACATGTGGTCTCTGCCTCCCGGACGTTGCCAGATGTCCCCTGTGGGAAGAACCGTATTGTCCCTGCTTGAGAGCCACTGGCCGAGAAAATGAGCCGCAGTGACAATCCACACGACGAGGTGAGAAGCAGACATTGTGTGCGCCCTGATGGAAGTACAAATGCCAGAAAATGAAAATCAATAAAACCTGAATCGGATTAAGCCTGTAGATCTGACGACGGACATACAGGAAGCACAGGGGACAGAAGACCTTGTTAGATAATGCCAGAAGAACCATCAGCAAAATCCAAACTGTAGGAAACAATCTGTTTCTGCAACCAAGGATTGCAAGGTAAAAACAAGAGAGAAAAGAGAGAGAGAGGTAGAGAGAAAACATACAGATTAAAAGAGATTTAAGAAATAGAGAAAAAATCTGGACATACAATGGCTGGATATTTGATTATACTAAGGAATTATTAAAATTTTTCTGAAATAATGCCAGACACGGTGGCTGACGCCTGGAATCCCAGCACTTTGGGAGACTAAGGTGGGCGGATCACAAGGTCAGGAGTTTGAGACCAGACTGGCCCACATGGTGAAACCCCGTCTCTCCTAAAAACACAAAAGTTAGCTGGGCATGGTGGTGGGCACCCGTAATCCCAGCTTCTCAGGAGGCTGAGGCCAGAGAATCACTTGAACCCGGGAGGTGGCGGTGGCAGTGAGCCGAGACTGTGCCACGGCACTCCAGCCTGGGCCCCAGAGCCAGACTCTGTCTCCAAAAAAAAAACTTCTAAGATAATAATGGTGTGATTATGTTTTTAAAAAGAACCTCTGTTGAAAATAGATACAAAACTACAGATTTTTATTATTTGCAAACTCCATATTTACAGATTTACCTACTTGTAACTTTAAAATCAACACTTGAAGAACTTTCGCAGTCATTCGGAGACCTGTGTAGAGCGTTGCCTGAAACACACGTTCCCACCCGGGGCTGAACCGGCAGTGCACAGCCTTCTAGCTCCAGCTCCCATGAAGTACCCTTTTCATGACCTATTTAGTGCCACATTTGTGTGGGTTTTGTTGGTGATTTTATTGTTTAAAATGTCCCGCAGGCATAGTACTGAAGTGCTACCTAGTGTCCTAGGTACAGAAAAGCTGTGACATTCTCAGCAGAGAAAATACATGTGGTTAGAGGAGCATCATTCAGGCATGAGTTATAATGACGTTGCCCTGAGTGTCAATCAATAATGTATATTATACAAAGTGCATTTAAACGGAAATACACACAACACAAGGTTGTGTATTGATCCATTGATGGAAATGTGACCAGCGGCTCACAGGAACCTAACTCTCAGGAGTCATGGTTTAGTGCTCACGGGTTCAGCATTCACTGTGGCTTTATGGAACATAACTACCACAAACAGTGAGACCAGACCGTCTTACGAATGTGATTATATGACTCTGGGATTCGCTTTAAGATGATCTGGGATGAGGAGTAGTGGGTGGGAATAAATAGCAAACGATTGGCCATCGTTGACAGTTGTTAAAATTGGGTGATACGTATTTAGGGTGTCATTCTACTCTACTGCTGTGTACCTTTGAAATGTTCTACAACAAAAAGTCATAAGTCCGGGCGCGGTGACTCACACCTGTCATTTTTTGGGAGGCCAAGGCAGGTGGATCGCCTGAGGTCAGGATCTCAAGACGCCCTGGCCAACATGGTGAAACCCCGTCTCTACCACAAACACAAAAGTTAGCCGAGCGTGGCACCCGCGCCCGTAATCCCAGCTGCTCGGGAGGCCAAGGCAGGGAGTGACTTGAACCCAGGAGGCGGAGGCTGCAGTGAGCCGAGATCGCCGCTGCGCTCCAGCCTGGTGGCAGTGTGAGACTATCTCACAAAAGAGAGCCATAAAAGTAGAGTAGATAAATGGGGTAGAAATTTCAGGAGCAGGAGCAAAGTTTACAATTTCAGTTAAATGGGCAGGTGACATTTCAGAAAGAGGTAAGGGGTTGGCCACACAGACAGTTGGAACAAGAGCACTCTAAGCAGAGAGCACTGTCGGTGCAAAGGCCCTGCGGCAGCACACTGCTGCTCTATTCCCAGCACGGCACACGGGCCACCGCGGCTGCAGCACAGTGCGCGGCGCAGATGAGATCAGAGAGGTCTCGGGAAGCCAGGCCACACAGGGTGTCACAGGCCTTCGCAGGGATTTGACGTTTCCTCTGGATTGGATAGGCAGCCAATGGGAGGTTTTGAGACGAGGAGAAATATGATCCAATTTTAAATCTCTAAGTGATCATCTGGCGTCTATAGTGAGTCTAAACTCTAAACTATGAAGAATCTGGATAAAAACAAAAAGGTTCAGAAGAACGTCGTAGTAATGTGAGTAAGAAATAACGGTTGCTGGATTGAAGAGTTGCAGCCGTGGAGGAGGTAAAAAGGGATTGAATTCCAGGTGTATTTTAAAAGCAGAGCCAGTAAGAGGATGTTCTGACCCGCTGGATTTGAGATATGAGAGAAGAGAGGATGACCGTTCTGTAGATGAGCATTGACAGGTTGAGAAACCGTGCTTCAGATTTCAGGTGTTTTCAGATTTGGGAACATTTGATTCTCCACAGTGAGATGACTTGGACAGGTGCCCAAGTCTAAGCTCAGAATCCATGTATGTTTCATACGCACCTTGTACACATAGCCTGGAGGTGACTTTGGACAGTATTTTCACTAATTTTGTGCGTGAAACAGAGCTCGTGTTAGCGTCTATGTGTGAAGTTTTCCACTGGTGGCATCATGTCTTCCCTCAAAAAGTTTTCTGTTCTGTAGCATTTTGGATTTGGGGCTTTCAGATAGAGGGTGCGCAACAGCATCTTGTTTATTTCTGTGCTTCCTCAGTCTCCCTTCACTAAAATAAAAACACCATTAAATGCAAGGACTTCAGCCACCAAGTCCACTGATAAACCTCTGGCCCGTGGCCGAGAGCCTGGCGCGTGGTAAGTGCTCAGTGATACTTGTAGAAAAGGTGAGCTGCACAGCTTCTGTCTGCTTGCGTGTTGGATGCACAATCCTAGAATCACCCATCATCTCGTCCAGTCTTTAAATTCCTGGCCCAACGCGTGAAACCACGTGCCCCGTTCAGAGAATAGGTAAGTGGCAAAACCAGGTTTTAGATCCAACGCCTCTGATTCCAAATTCGGAGCCAGATTCCCCAGGAGTCCTCCATTGTAACCCTACCTTCTTCCTACAAGTCAATGAACCGAGTTAGCTGGTGTCTTCCATCAATGAATTACCGTGTATCCACTAGAAGGCCTCCTAAGGACCACTTCTGCATGACTCTTAATGACTTCCAAAGGTTCACACGCACTCTCAGTAACCTTCATGGTCAAGTTTTCTGAAAATCCTGGTTCTTGTGTGCCAGCCAAGATCTTCTCGCCTTCATAAATTTCTGCCACAATTAGCCCATTGTCAGATCAATATCCTCATCGAGGTTTGTCTCTGTGGCAGAGGAGAGTCGTGAATGAGAGGAGGGTCAGGTAACCTTCCTGCCCCGAATCAAACAACATGCCCGGCACGTGGCCTTCTGCTACTGTAAACAAACCCCAGTGAGGTTAAAAAGCTCGTTGTGAACTGAGACGGCCAGAGTAGCAGGGAGGCCGCAGCTCGGAAGCGGAGGAGCTGGCCCTGCGGCCACATGCAGTGTGCCACCCAGCTGGCCAGAACTCGGGCAGAGGAGACGCCAGGTCACGGCTCTCACAGCAGTACGACTTCACTCCAGCGTGCCAGGACTGGCTGTGAGGAAAGCCACCAAGAATAGAGACTAGCAAAATCAGAAACCCAAAGCCTGCAGCTCGGAGTTGCTTTCTACCTATTAATAAATGGAGCAGATCATCTGCGTAATATACATTTCACTCTTAGTACGTGCGCCAACACACACTCCGAGGGGTCCTGGCTTAGGGGCTGAAAACCCAGTTTTGGGGGTGTGTTCAAAACAACCAAGCTCAAGTTCCAGCTCCTTCACAACTCACTGTGCCGTGACTTCTTCTAAGCTCAGTTTCCAATCTTCGCGTTACGAAATCACTGCGTCTCGAGTGGAGGCAAGCTCTATTTCTGAGCCTCGTATACATTTTAAGTGAGATGACATGCACGCTGGGCTTGGTCTGGTACATGGAACTCCTTGAGACATCGCTTTGTGGTTATTGTGACACCCCAAAAGATAGAGCAGAACCACTCAGAAGTGCAGGCAAAGAGCAGGAGTGACAGGAGAAGGGGCAGGAGGTGAGACTCGCTTTTACGTGATGAGAGTCGGCACGTGCTTGATGACCATCACACCGCAGCACAGAGACAATCCCAAGGACACAAAACACAGATGTGTCCCCTCAGGGACGACTCAGCTGCGTCCAGTAAAGTGCGCATAGGAGCACAAATAGAGTCCGCCGTTCTTGGGTGTCTGCTACACACTTGGCACATGTCACCCATCTCTGTTAAGCCTCATAGCATACCCGAGGCTCGGAGGAGACGCAGGATTTCCCTGGGACATGACTAGGGAGTGATCAGTTGGCTGCAAACCCAGCACTTCCTGGGACATGGAATACATGTCTTTTCCAGAACAGCACGCTAACTTGAAACGAGTGTTTCCAACATGGCAATAAGAACACCTTCCACTTACATTTCACAAAACAGAAGAGGCTAGATCATGCTGCTTATGAGGACTCAATGACCTTACCTAAATGATAACCATCTAAAAGGGTTGATTGACCGTGTAAACACCAAGGCCACGATGAATGCAGGCTTTAGATCTCAAAGGGCCTGCTTCTGCATTCTGCACCTGTTTCGCTGGACTGAGACTCCTGCACTCACACTCACTCACCGAGACTCCCACACTCACCAAGACTCCTGCACTCACGCTCATTCACTGAGACTCCTGCACTCGCACTCACCGAGACTCCTGCACTCACACTCACTCACCAAGACTCCCACACTCACGCTCACTCACCGAGACTCCTGCACTCACACTCACTCACCGAGACCCCCACACTCACGCTCACTCACCAAGACTCCCACACTCACGCTCACTCACCGAGACTCCTGCACTCACACTCACTCACCGAGACTCCCACACTCACGCTCACTCACCAAGACTCCCACACTCACACTCACTCACTGAGACTCCTGCACTCACACTCACTCACTTTCTTGTCTTTCTCACCAAAGAACAGACTGTCCTCTCCTTTCCAGATCTTGCCATTCTGCAGCTAAAGGGGAAGGTCTAGGACTAAACCCCACAAGCTATACAAACACCTGACACAACGCCAGAGGCGCATTCACCTCTGCCCACGCAGTAACTGGTTTGATGGATGGCTTTGGATGGCTTTCAGAATGGGCACCAGCTTTCAGAAGGCTGATAGAGGAGCCTCTTTAGAAACACAGACCCTGAAGGTTCCCGATGGACACACACAGGCGCCCGCCACATAGAGTCACAGCTGATACTAACAAAGCATTTCTAAAACTAACAAAAAATGTTTAATGTTTAAATTAATTGAAGTGCTGGTGCCAAAACAATCATCTATGATGCATAAAATGTCCCTGGCCAGGCAATCATACAAAAGTCTGTGGATGAAAGACTGTCCAATCAATTTTATCAAAGAACATAAAAGTTGAAGTAAGACTAGCACCTCATTTTTTCCCTCCCAAACTCTGTAACTATGTCAGCAATACAGCCAGGTGTGGTGGCTCATGCCTGTAACCCCAACACTTTGGGAGGCTAGGCAGGTGCATCATGTGAGGTCAGGAGTTCAAGACCAGCCTGCCCAATAGAGTGAAACTCCATCTCTACTAAACAAACAAAAATTAGCTGGGTGTGGTGGTGCACACCTGTAATCCCAGCTACTCGGGAGGCTGAGGAGGAGAATCGCTTGAACCCAGGAGGCGGAGGTTGCGGTGAGCTGAGATTATGCCACTGCACTCCAGCCTTGGCGACAGAGTGGGATTCTCTCTCAAAAAAAATAGCATTATGGAAAATTTTAGTTCCATGTCTTCCCCCAAGATAGACCACCAATGGTTCTAGGTATGCATTTCAGGATGTAAGAATAAAAACAGTTTTGTTTTGTTTCTTTTACTTTCTAACAAACTACAGCCTAAGGGATTTCAGTTTAGATCTCAAACTTCCTCCTTCTTATTTTCTAGGAAATGTTTCTACAGTCATTACAGCACATTGTTAGTAGAATAAGAAATGAGACCAAGGAATATCAAATGTAAAGCTTGTCTGTAACATCAGACACCCAGCCAACAACCAATCACTAAATGAATCCCAAGTGCTAGCGCCCTGTGCGTGGACACTTAGGAAGCAAAGGTGAAGACAACATGGCCCCAAGTCCACCCTTCAACTTCATTCCCACCCTCAGTCCCAGTTAGACAAAGAACGTACAATTTAGTATATACAAAAAAAAGACTATACTGGCTTTGGCCTAGTGGCTTAAGGGAGCTACACACAAAATGTAAATTGAGGGTAACATCAGGAAAGACAATTCGGAGACGAGGATTACTCAGGATTCGATTAAAATTGTTCTACGTGGATTCTCAGTGTTACCACGTTTTCCAACGTGACCCAAGATGTTCACTTTGAAGCTCTGAGATGTCTGCATTTGCTAACAACACTGATGTTTAGTAAAGACTCAAGTAGCTATCAGTCAGTGTTTATTGACTGAATAGCTGATAACTGTCAACAATATCCTCCCCCGAGGGACATTCGTCACAAGTGACAGGAGATCAGAAGGTGTTGGTGTTTGTGTTGACAGGAGAACCACTGACATTAACCTTCAGTATGAATCTCCTGTCCCCTCCACGCTCCTTGCCCCAGTGAGTGACACCACGACCACGCAGGACGGAAACCCAGCAGCAGCCCTGACGCCTTCTCACTCTCAGTCCCCACCCTAACCCTCCCCAGGCACCAAGTCCCCCTTGGACTCCGTTCCCAGCCAGCGTCTCCCGCCTTCTAACCCGTGCTCGTCTACTGGGCCCTCCCTCCGTCCATCAAGTCTACACCAGCAGCAAGACGGATGTTTTCAGAATTCACATCCAGTCTCTCACTCCCTTGCTTCAAACTGTGACGAACGCCACATTGTTTTCAGAAAACTGGCAAAGATTCTCAGCGTGGCCCGGAGTCCTGCATGACCCGGCAGCTTGGGGTGGCACAGCTCTTTCTCACCCCGGGTGCTAAGTTGTCCCCATGAGCTGCCTTGAACCCTCCCACCCAACCTAAAGCCCCAGTTTTGACCCCAGGACAAATGTCACTTCCTGAGAAGAGCCTTCTCTGACTCGGCATAGCAGATTCCCCCTGTACCCTAATTCTCCCCACTCACCGCCTCCCAGCGCATTAGCCCCCTCAGTACTTGGCCTTCACTGAAACGTAAGCCCCTGAGGGCAGAAACTGGGTCTCCAGCACACCCAGAGTTTGTGACTACAATACCTCGTGCCGATTCGACTGCTCAGCACACTGCGAGTGTAACGAAGTCAGAGACGGTCTCGGCCGTGGTGCACCTGCAGTAGATACCGACTGGATCAGTCTGTTCCCGACATGCAGAGAGCAGCGCCCTCCAGGACAAGGGATGGCGCACAGCTGGTCCGTGTGTTTCTTAAAACAGCCCTGTAAGTCGACGTTATGTCCATTTCATAGGTGTCCATTTTATAAGTTTTTTTACTAAAAAAAAACTTAAAAGGGCATAAGGCTTGGAGGCATTTCTGTATTTTTATAAAAACATATGATTTCCAGTGGTCAACTGATGTGCAGTTAGGAAAGAAAGTCATAAGATGAATGGTGAGTGTGTATGCGGGGGCCTCTAGCTTAGAAAAACGTCCCTAAAAACAGAAAGAACATGTATGTCGGGGGAGGTGGAAGCGATAGAGAGGAGTCAGAAGCCGGCCAGCCTCACTTCCGTAACCCACAGGCTGTGTGACTTCAGGCTCTGTCATTTGACCTCTCAGTCGGCTTCCTCGTCTGAAAACCCACAACAAAAACACTCACCTGCCCACCCCAAGTGACAAACTGAAAGAGAGACTTCTGTGTCAAAGGAAAAGAGTGACACGAAAGTCACAGAGCGCTGTCACTCAGCTGTGGAAATCATATCTTATTCCTGCTGTTTGAGTGTTTCAAAGAATTTACCTCTGGAGACTCCGGATTTTTTTCTATTGCAGAGATGAAAGAACTCCTCAAAGGCAAATGAATCATCTAGTTCAACACACTGAGTCTGACCACATTTTCTAGCCAATTGCCGCCCTTGGTAGACGCTCTCCGCCGGGCAGACAGAACTGAACAGGCCGTTCCGCTTTCCTGGAATTCAGGAGTCCCTGTTGGGTTTGTAGTGGTGGACAGGCCCAGCCTTCCTGACCTCCAGATGCTTTGGAGAACAGTGTGCTATTGAAACAGTGCGCGGGAGAAGCACGGCCATAAAGCGAGGTCCCAGGCGCGGATGCGTGCAGGGCAGGCAGGCAGCACCCAGGCGGGAGGCCTGCAGGCGGGCCGAGGGGAACCCGTGGCGCCTCTGCAAGCAGAAGCGAGGGCTGGGCGGCTCACACCTGGGCCAGGTCGGGGGCGCAAGCCGGGCCGTCCCGGGAAAACCCGAACAGTCCCCCTGACCGTGCAGCGATCCTGCGGACGCAGCAGCCACCACTGGCTCCAGTGACGTGGGGACAGGATCCCACGCTTGGAAAATCTTCTGAGTTTTCCAGAAAATCCAGACATGTGGACTTCGACGTAAAATGTTCTGATTTCAAACGTTAGCAAGTGATTCTTCCTCCCCGGCTGCTGCTTCTGCTTTGTGAACGTTTTTATTATAGATACTAGCTGTGGTTGGGTGTTCTTTACCTGACCGTGGTGTTCATAAGTCAGTACGTCCACCACGCACGAGAGAGAAGAACTCGTTAAAGCTCACACTTATTCGTAGGGGCCACTGTTAACCTCGGCGTGCCACAGGAAACACATCTGTAGGAAGCCGGCGTGCTCTTCCTCGAGGATTTTCCGTGCCACTCGCCGCCGCCACCATCAGAAGAGCTGCTGACTTCCACGGGGACGTTCTGTGCTCGCCGTGTGCTGCGCAGGGAGCGCGTCTGGTGGCACCGGTGTCCCCTCACTTACACGACCTTCCTGTCCTCCACGCTGCAGATCAGAAGCTCAAAGTAAAGAATGAGCTCGTTTCCGAACAGCAGACCCGGAACGCAAAACCGTCGATTCTTCACAAGCGACGAACTGAAAGACGCGAGCGGGTGCGCGGCGCAGAGGCGCGCAGGACACGCAGGGAAGCGCGGAAGGAAGGCTGAGACGAGTCCTCGGCGCGGTGGAACCCGCAGATGGACACGCCGGCCGGGTCGCAGTTGAGGTCCTGGCCTCTGTCGCGTGAAAGAGCGCGTGTTCGGAGACGGACGCCCTGTGTGTCAGCGCCACTTTGCCACGCACGCTCAGGTGCATGTTGGTGGACGCCTAAGCCCGCTCACTTCCCTCCTCACACAACATCTACCTACACGGCTGTCTAAGGAAAGCGGAGCGACTGTGAGGCACCCAGCACACGGCCCGGCGCGTCGCAGCGAACATTCACCTCCTGCTTCCTCCTGGAAGGAACGGACGCGTCTCTCGTGTTCCTCGTCTCCACTGGCTTCGGTCGTTTTCCGCCAAGGCCTCCGCTCCGCCGCATGGACCCCGACCATCCTCCGCCTCGGGCCGGGGTTAAGGGGAGGACACGGACCCTCTCCAGGCTTCCGGTTGTCAGTCTCGGGCCGGGGTCCACGCCTGGCTCCGGCTGTGAGAAAGCTCCTCCAGGGTCACACTTCTCCTCCTCGGTGGCTGAGACCGCGGTCCGCCGTGCGCTGTCCACAGCAGGCCCTCGGCGGACGCCTGCCGAGGGGATGCACGTGTCCTCGGTTTAACCATCGTCCTTCTCCTTCTGCAGATCCAACTCTGCGCCTACGAGAGGCTCGTGGGACAGACTTAGCTTCACACTCACCGTGGAGACGCCCAGTGTTAATGGGTGATCGATAAGCGCCTATCCGGCCCTGAGATCATTGCGTGGAAGGACAGACACAAGCTTTAACAAGTTCGTCTTCTTTATTACAGATGCACTGACTTATGAGCATAACGGGCAGGTAAAGAAAGTTTAACCAACTGTTAATGTCTATAATAAAAATACATGTGAGTACAGACAGCCACTGAAAGTCACAGAACACCTTCTGAAGGCGGGTTCACTGTGTACTTCACGGAGCACAGCCATTAACACGACTCTGCGGTTAATGCTTAGGAAAACCAGGCGCATTCATTGAGAAAGATCCAAATGCGACTCATATCCATAAAATCTCTAACGGAGTAGCACACTCTTTCAACAAGGGTGGGGGCCTTTCCCAAGCGTGTTCTATACCCAGGTCTTAGCTCTAGTAAAGCGCCTCTGATCAGAGGCATATCTTACGCTGTAGGGATCAGGGCTGTGGCAAAGCAGTAACCCTACAGGCATTGGATTTGCCTCAGATTTTCTTTCCATTTGACCCTAACACATCACTAAGCAACTTAGGGAAACAATAATTATTTTTTGTGTGGGCAGGGTGTCTCACGCCTGTAATCTCAACACTTTGGGAGGCCAAGGCAGGTGGATCACCCGAGGTCAGGAGTTTGAGACCAGCCTGGCCAGCATGGTGAAAGCCTGTCTCTACTAAAAACACAAAAATCAGCCGGGCGTGGTGGCACTTGCCTGCAGTCCCAGCTACTCAGGAGCCTGAGGCAGAGAATTGCTTGAACCTGGGAGGTGGACGTTCCAGTGAGCGGAGATCTTACCACTGCACTCCAGCCTGGCCGCAGAGCGAGACTCCATCTCAAAATGAATTTAAAAAAAATAAATAAATAATCGTTTTTTGGTCAAGGCAAAATTTTAAATATTCTTTGTTTAGATGTGTCAAGCTTGAGACAAAGACATCAATAAAGCCCTACGAAGGGTATGATTAACACCTCAGCTGCAACCAAGAATCATCTTTCTCCTCCCTGCTCACCAGCAAGGCAGCCATTGGAGAGATTCCCAAAGTGATAAAGGCAGAAACACGCACCTGCACTGCCGAACATATGGCTGGGGAGGGGAAATCTCTGAAAGGGTTTTGAGTTGATGGCCTTGCACACCTTGGAATATTGCTTCAATATGGCTGTGGGGTATCATTTTTCCTCATTGTGCTGTGTATACGACCGGCCAATAAATATCCAGTCCAATGACCTGAGAGAGGGAGGCAGGGAACAGGTCGCCAGGGTCTCCTCCAGGCTGTTTCAGAGGCCAGCGTGGTATTCGGGGCAGGGAAAAACGCATGACGTTTGGAGTCTGGGGCTGTTACAAGAAACACCGTTTTGGGGAATTACAAGAACCAAGACCTGTGGGAAAAATAAGTGGGATTCCTAGAAGGGAAGTAAACGGAATGTGTGGGATTCCTAGAAGGAAAGTAAAGGGAATGCGTGGGATTCCTAGAAGGAAAGTAAAGGGAATGCGTGGGATTCCTAGAAAGGAAGTAAAGGGAATGCGTGGGATTCCTAGAAGGTAAAGGGAATGCGTGGGATTCCTAGAAGGTAAAGGGAATGCGTGGGATTCCTAGAAGGAAAGTAAAGGGAATGTGTGGGATTCCTAGAAGGAAAGTAAAGGGAATGCGTGGGATTCCTAGAGGGAAGTAAAGGGAATGCGTGGGATTCCTAGAGGGAAGTAAAGGGAATGTGTGGGATTCTTAGAAAGGAAGTAAAGGGAATGCGTGGGATTCCTAGAGGGAAGTAAAGGGAATGCGTGGGATTCTTAGAAGGGAAGTAAAGGGAATGCGTGGGATTCCTAGAGGGAAGTAAAGGGAATGCGTGGGATTCTTAGAAGGGAAGTAAAGGGAATGC
>CAUYQU010000266.1:0-78069 GCA_963574635.1 Cheracebus regulus
CAAGATGGCATTGCGGATCCGGCGGGGACGAGAAACACTGACCTTATATGTGACCCCTGAGATCACAGAATGAACAGAACAGCAAGAGTATGAGGCTCCTACTCTGATTTCTTCCTGCCTTCCTGGCTGAGGCTCTGAGGGTGCCTGGACAGAGGGTTAAATGAACCAGTAGGGGCAGGTCCCTCTAACCACCAGCATTGATTCCTGGGCTCTGAAGAATCACAGAAACACTTTTTATATAAAATAAAATTATACCTAGCAACAACAACAAAAAACTGCTTAGCATAAGGCCTGGCATATATTGAGATTTCAATATAAAAGAAGAGATATTCAAGGCACACCTGAAACAACTTGAAATAATGGCATTCTCATGGGTTAAAGAAAAACTGAGTTAAAAATGAATTACTATCCTTGTATGTTTTAGTTTACACACAGTCAAGTTTAAAAAGAGTAATCTCTATTTCACAGAATTATTTTGGGGATCAAATACAATAACCCATGGGAAAAGTTTTTTTTTTTTCTAACTATAGAGTACCACGCAAAATGCAAAGGAATAGTTGTAGCTTTGAATCTGACAAGACATTATATGAAGGTCATGAGCAGAAAATAGAAAATATAGTTAATTAAAGCATACAGGGAAGATTAAAACTAAGAGATGAGGAAAGATGTTATCAAAAGTCTAGATGAATTAAAAACATGATATTATCTCAAGGATTGCCTGGGTTTTAAGTTAAAAGGTAATGAGTGCAATGAAGGAATTACTTATAATAAACTGAACATTTCATGAGAGAAAGAACAGAGAGAAAGAACATTACCCAGAATCCTATAATACAGATTTTCTTTTTCAGTCATTTAGATCTTTGACTTAGAAACCTTGCTTAGAACTATACTTTATTTTCCTATCATATTTTGCAGTTTCTCAAGTATTTTCTCATTCATTTTCTCATTTAATCTTCACAACAGCGTTGCAAAGTAGTATAGATGTTACTTCACGTGTACAGGCAAATTTAGGCTTAAAGTGTTTAAGTAACACATATAAAATTATCTCCTAAGTAAGCTATAAAGCTGAGATTTCAGCCTGGGTCTTTTGATTCCAAGAGTAGTACTTCCTTTTTCCTAGTACAAACTATTGATGTACATGCTAGTCAATTAAACTTTTAGAAGCAGTTACAGGTGCAACCCCCTGACTTTGGTGAGGTAGCAGAGACAGTGAATATTCAACTTCTGAGTAACTGATAGGTAACTATGCAGCAACACTAACACATGATTCCTGATTATCTGGGCAGATATGCAGAACCTCTTAGTCCTTTACCTGCCCATCATAACCTCCAACAAGAAAAACTGAAGCACAAAGGAACCAAGGTGATTCTATCAGATTAGCCAGTAAAAATCTAGCTAAGGAGAAAAGTGGCAGCCTGTGGCTGTTTGTTCGGAACATATGTAGACTAGGCTTTCATTGAAAGCTCACCTCACCTCTGACCAGCATGGTAATCAGAGACGCAGACATAAGTGGATGCAAACCAAGCATGTGGGCATCAACACATGGTTTGTGCTGCCCGCCTCTCAGTGCTTCTCAACAGGGCGCAAAGAACTGCCTAAACAACAAATCTGGAAGTTGAGAAAATAAAATATGTCTAGATCCTGTGGGAGGGAATGAATTAATATAGCCCCTCACTAGAGCCCCCATTCTGCTTATTTTAGCCAACACTTTCCCCTACAGCTTGTTTCCATGGCTACAAAGCACAACCTGGCCAATTCTGTACTTCTCACTGAAACAAATCTCATACCTTTAAAAAAAATGTTTTTCATTCTTCAAACTTTTTATATAAAAGGGTATATGTGTGTGCATGTGCGTGCATTTGGGAGAATTTATTTTCACTTGTGAGGAGCACTTTTGTATTATGAAGTGGTCTTTTCAGGAAAGTCAGCATAAAGTGGAGAAAATATGCAAGTCTCAAGTAGAAAATAACAAACAATCTAATTTTTGTTAAGGGGTGATTAAAGAGCACACTTGTTTGTGTAGTTCACAGATCATTAGAGATTTTGGATAAGCAGAATTTTAAGAGTATATATGGCACAAATTCATTTCCAAGATACTAATTAGTAGCTGTTGAGATGTTCAAGTACAATAAAGGCCCCTCTCCACCTGTGTAAGAGGCACCTTCCGGCTTTGGATGCCATCAAATGAGGAGGGCCTTGAAGCCATTTGTATAACTTTACTTGGACTCCAGAATTTCAACTTGTCTCCTCCAACTCTCCTCCCAAACTCAGCACATACAATTTAAACTCTTATTTTTTCTTCTTTATCCCTTTGTCTCATTGACACAGCTTAATGATGCTCCATTGTTTCTTCCCTAGGATAATTCCTGACCTACACTAGTGCTGAAGGCTTCCATGTCATCTTCTCCCTTCACATTGTTTATTCTGGTCAGTAAGCTGCTGAAATTCCTTCTTCTTTTTCTGAATAGACTCTCTGACATGTTCTTCTTTATTCATCCATGACACTTCTCAAAGTCCACTTTAATGCCAAAAATGTCAGGTTATACAAAGATAATTGCATGTTTCAGCCTCTGAATCTGATGTACTTCCCTTCCTGTGGCAAAGTGTTTCAAAGAAAAATAGAAGAAAAAAACAGAAAGCAGAAAGAAAAAAGAAAGAAAAGAAAAGAAAAGGAAAGGAAAGAAGGAAGAAAGGAAGGAAGGAAAGAAAAGATAACTTTCAGCCAAGTGAATCTCAGAGAATATAAAACGACTCCAAATGTTCACATTCTCCAAATGTACCCTCAAAGAAAGCAGGTGTAAACTACAGGTGGACTGACTATATATCCCATGTTGCCTAGGGCTTTCTGGTTTATTTTTTTTGTCTTTATATCCAATCAGTTAGTAACGCTTTTTATTCTCCACCATATCTAGATGTGTTTACCTATAAATAAAGTTTCTTCATGCCCAGATCACGTTGCACATTCTGAGAAATATGCACAGAATTTCTGCAACTGAAGACTGTTTCTGGTCTGTGGGTGGACTGGTCTTCAGACAAACATCCAAACTCAGAGACATTCATCAAGGAAATGTGTAATAAACAGAGAATACACACTCTTCTACTGGAAGGGATACCAGCAGATGAGTGGTAGGCAAAAAAAAATTGAGACAAAAATCTGAACCTTTCAGAAATTATAATAAGCATGAAGTATAACCACTTGAGCACAATAGTAATGATAGCTGATTGTATTAGTCCATTCTCATGCTGAATCATGGTGGAAAGGAAAGCAAACATGTCCTTCTTCACATGGCAGCAGGAAGGAAAAGTGCCGATCAAAGGGAGAAAAGTCCCTTATGAAACCATCAGATCTCATGAGAAGTCACTCACTATCATGATAACAGCATGAGGGTAACTGCCCTCATTGTTACATTATCTCCCACTGGGTCCCTCTTTTGAAAAGTGTGAATGTATGGGAACTATAATTCAAGACGAAATCTGGGTGGGGACACAGCCAAACTATATCACTGATATTTTTAAAATATATGTACCAGGCACCATTCTAAATACTTAATGTTAGTTCATTGAGTCCTCACAGGAATACCAAAAAGATGATCAACTGTTTTGTTACTATTTTGCAGACAGTGAACATGAGGCTCAGAGTGACTAAGGGGCTAGGAATGATGAAATTTGGATTTGACCTAGACAGTTTGGTTTCAGAGTTGTCATGCTTAACACCTGTAACAAGATGCTTAATCATTATGCTCTACAGCTGTTCCCTGGTGAGCCAGCAAACTATGTTATTAATATTGGTTAAAAAAAATAAAGTGTAATAAAATGAAAATGTATACAAATAGTAGTACTTTAATTTGAACCACCCTATGTAGAGGTGTGTCTATAAAGCTATAAGTCAGACTTCCACATGTCTTACAAATCAGAAATATCCATATACATCTGTATTCTACATTACATTCTATGGTAATGTCATTTCAACACATTTTCCTCTTTGGGAACACCTACAAAGTTCAGTGTTATGAGACAGGAACCTTAAAATAGAGTTGTATCACTGGGTTAAACTATAACAAATACTACCTTAATTTAGCATTAGTATAAAAATGTTACAAAGTAAGCTTTCCTACAAGGATGCTAAGCTATTGATTCCATGTGCGTAGGACCTGTGTTACCCTGGATGAACAGGTAGTCCATCATTCCACTGGACATAGTATTATCTTCTTGATGATCATTTAGCAAAATCTCAACCACCAACTTTCAGAAAACTAGAGGACAAATTAGTTACCACTTAGTTCTGTGCTATTTGCTTACTCTGAAATCCAAGATCCATGGTGACTTCCTATGTTTCTTAATTTCTCCAAGAAAATAGGGAATTTAATTCTCTTCTCTAGCTCAAACTCCAAAAACTTCAGTAAGTCATCTAGCAGTGACCATTAATTTTCATTTGTAACTTCAGCACCTTCTCAACTCTTCCTTTTATTTGTCATTACTTCTCTTCCCTCTCTTCTTTTTCTGTCTCTTTTCTCTCTCCTTTGTACCAAATAGTAGCCACAAGTAGAGCCTTCTTAGTGCAAAAGAATTTTCATTATTTTCCTGTTGTCTAGGACTCAGTTTCACTAATGACATTATGTGGGCTCAATGGTCTACATAATGAGATCTAGTCATGTTCTTTTATTTTCATCCTCTGTGCTTTTGAAGCCAGTAT
Organism: Cheracebus regulus; assembly: GCA_963574635.1. Lineage (NCBI taxonomy): Eukaryota > Metazoa > Chordata > Mammalia > Primates > Pitheciidae > Cheracebus > Cheracebus regulus. The sequence goes on from CAUYQU010000266.1 coordinate 4,694, forward strand.
CACATACATTGTCACAATCAACCTGACAGAAACCTACTGATATTCAGGACAGATACAAAGATTTCTCCTTACTGGCCAAACAAAGGTTCATTCTTATTATACTCAGAGTTTGGTCCAGTTTCTGGTACATCAGTTACCAGTAAGTTAATATGAATGGATAGTGCGGAGAAATTTTCCCTAAATTTGTTAGCATCCAAGTCAGATAAATCTCTATCTCCTACTTCATTGCTTTTCCAATACATCACATCAAGAGAGTTCGTTCAGCTATTTCTGAAGTACATAAAAATTACTCTGCTTCTGCTGATAAGATTGACAATTAAAAAATGTAATACAGATGCTTTTTCGTTGATGTCCTGTAAAGTAACCTAAATCGTATAATTTTGCTCACTCTACCCAAGTTGGTCTTGGTCCACTGCAACTAAAGAAGCATAGCTTGATTGATTTGTTCATCCTATGTCACTGGAAAAGAACAACTGGAAAGTCAAGCAACCTATAATTAGAAAACAGCCAAATATAGCCTATGTATACTCCTGTGCATTTGATAAACACAGGTCCAAGCCCAGACCCATGTAGTTCACTGTCTGAATTCTGACTTTCTGCAACATCTCTGATCATTTACTTTAATTAACAAGGTATTATTGTATGTTTTCAACCACAAAGCACTGTATTACATAGTTGAAGATACCCATAAAGTATAAAAGATGTTCTCTGATCAAAGAACACAATACTAAAATCTATTAAACACATTTATAAGCAAAAGGTAGGGACAATAAAAGCACTAGGAATTTACTTTCTCACAGCAAAATGTGTAAGAACCATTAAATGGAGGATCTCTTGCTAGGCTGTTGACTAGGATAAAATTATTCCAGTCCAACATCTCTATAATGTCTGATGGATTGTAGCACATCTTACTAAAGTAACATAGCACAGTGATTAGGAATATGGGCTTTGCAATGACACAGCCTGGATTAGATTCTCACCTATGCCTCTTATAGGCTGAGGAAATTTGAACAAGTTACCTGTGAAATGGAGAACATATTCAAATTCACCAGGGTTGTTATGAGCATTAAGTAAGATGATGACAGTAATGAGTTTTACACAGTGTCAGCACATAGTAAGCATTCAGTAAATGTTAGATATTTTTAAAGTTAACAGAGGATGAGCTGGCAGAACTATTTCAGGATGTCATATGTTGTTTCCACAGTGTAGGATTTGAATTAAAACATAGAAATATGAAGTGACGAATGCCCACCATGGGGTTAAAATACACCCACATCACTGGCGTTTTATTTATCCCAGAAAAGATTTGTGCAAGCTGAATGCTTCTCCTTAATAAAGGCAGCAAGACCACCCAGCTTTCTCAAGAGAGCTCAATTCCCTCTCCAAAAGAGGCAGATCTCACAAAGCCACCTCAATACCAACTGGAGAAAGGTATTTCACGGATTTGAACTTATTAGTGAAGAATGATTTCTGTTAAAAAGTAGCTGCTGATTCCTGAGTGTGGTTGTTGCATAAAAATGAATGTAAGCATTTCTTCCTATATTATTTTACTGGGAAGTGCTGCACATGTATGACAAAGTATTAAGCAAAATTCACACATGAAACAGTCACCAAGTATTTATTGAAAACTTGCTAAGGGTTAAACTCTGATTGCTTAAGAGCAGGTACTTTTCAGAAATATCAATTCACAAGAAGACAAGAAACTAATAATTTGGAATCTTGTAAGTCAAGATCTTCAAGTATTATTATATATATGTTTTATATTTCATGTTGTCATCACTGCCTTTCCCTTAGGTGAATGGCTATCCATCCTGGCAAGATGGAAAATGCAAAGACTTTAGTCAAGAATTAGCTTCAAATAAACATTACTTGTGTGACTTTGAGGGGAAAAAAAAAAACCTAGTTTTATTGATCCTTAGTTACATTGATCAGTTACATAGATAGCCTATGCATAAAATAAGCAAAATGATGCTTGACTCATTTGATGTTTGTGAAGACTGAGTGATAATAACTGACTAGCACCAATCTGATTCTCAGTAAACATTAGTTTAATTTTGTCCAACTGTTAAACTATCATTTATGACATGTATACCATACCACTACTTTATCTCTCTAACTTCAGCTTAATACTTATGGCTTATGCAGGTCTAGAAGCTTAGAAAAACATTCTAGAGCCATAGATGTTGCCTAATGGAGTAGATTAAAGATGAAACTTGATGCCTCTTCTGAAAGAACTGATAAGAGAAAAATCTCCTTCATTTAAGAAAAATATATTAGGTATCCACATTGTTCTGTAATACGCAATACAAATGTACCCTCATGGAGCTCACAGACAAGCACCCAACACTTTAAACAATGTCTATGTGCTAACATGGGGAAAATGTAGGAAGCTATGTACGTAGACAGGAAGCATTCCAAACTCAGTTTTGAGTTCAGTAGTGGGATAAGGAAATCTTAATAAAAGAGAATGACATTAAAAAATAGTAATAACCATTTATCGAGTGCTCACAATGGTCACTTGGCTATTATAAGCATTTTATAAAACTTAACTTTGTTATTCTGCACAATGGCTCATTGAGGAGAAATCTTTAATATACCCATTTTACAGATGAGAAAGCTGAAGCATAAGATTAAGTAATTTGTATAGTATGATTCACCTGGTAAGTGAGGCACTGAGATCTGACATCAAAATGAAAACCTTTTGTTAAAGGGGGAGTTCTAGGAAAAAAAGAGTAGATGACAACTTCCAGACAGTGGGAATTTAAAGCACAAAATACTGAAGACAATGAGTATAAAAAGAAATTTAATTTTGGTGTTATGGCCAGAGCAGAGCATAGGACTGGGGGAAAGAGAAGAGGTAAGATCACAGAAGGAGGCAAAGACTAGAGAGATAGTCAAGAACTGAGTTAACTATGCAACAAAGTTCCTGTGTTTTATCCTGAGGTCCACGGAAAACCAGAGGATTTAAATGTTCTCCAGAAATAACCTGCAGCACAGAAGACTCTAGCTAGAGTGTGTAGAAAAGACTGGAGGAGTGAAACCCTGGAATCAAGGAGAACAAATGGGATTTTGTGGTAGTAATTTTGGGGAGACATGATGGTATGCTGAGCTCAGGTAGTAGCAAAGGGCATGAGAAAAGTGGATGGAGTAAACTACTGCTTTAGGTACTTGAGTCAGCAGCACACAATGATTAATTGAATGGGGAAGGCGAATCAGAAATTAGTAAAAACAAATTACTCAGGTTTCTGGACTGAGAAATCAGGTGGATAGAACTTTTAATTGCCAGAAAAAGGAGTGCCAGAGAAAGGACAGATTAAACAGAAATATATTTCATTATCTAACTGCACAATTGTTTGTACAAAACTCAAAGCTAGTTTTCAGTAGAGTGTTTCAGAGGCAAAATTGTCTGAAGGGCTCAAGTCTTTATACAGACTTTACCATAACAAACATTTACCATAACTAGTACAGTTACCAGTTTACAGTCAGTTTTACAGTATGAAGAAACTGCTCATTGGCATTCCTTACATAGGGTAAATTGCATTATTTTAGAAAACTTCCCCCACATTATTATGGCTGTATATTATGTAGATATTTTGATACTTGTTGAAGAAAAAAAATGTAGCTTAAAAGCTGTATTTGGTGTCCTGGACCTGATTCTAACTCTGAGAAGAATAGATGTCTTGGATGTCAGTGGATAAAATGGAAGACAGAAAAAGCAGGACATTACTACATGAATCTGCTTCATATTTGTATTAGTTTGCTAGATCTACCATAATAAATGCCATATACTGGGTGACTTAAACAGCTGAAATTTATTTTCCTATAGAAAACGGAAGTCTAAGATAAAGGTGCTGGCAGAGCTTTTGGTTCCATCTGAGGGCTGTGAAGGAAAGAGCAGCTCCAAGTCTGTTTTTTCAGATTGTAAATGAATATCTCCCTCTGTCTTCACATGGTCTTCCCTGTGTATATGACTATGATAAAATTTTATCTTTTATAAGGATAACAGTCATACTGAATTAAGGCCTACCCTAACAACCTTATTTTAACTTAATTCCTTCTGTAAAGACCCTATACCTAAAACAGGCCACATTATGATGTACTAAGGGATAGAACTTCCACAGGAGGAAGCGATGACACACAATTTGGCACATAACAATACCTTTGCTAAAATGCCCTAAGCCAGGACTTAACATGGAAGGAGCGAATCAAAGAAAGCAGAGACAGTAGAGAGTTTATTCCAAAAGCTTCAGAGATAATAGCTACAACATCCAAGATCCAGACTGGCAGTGACCACAAGTTTAATGAGGATCCAGTGCCTTTGGTGGTAACAGTACCCACCACGCAGCCTAGTTCCAGTTGGTGGCAGAGGTGTATGCACCCAGCAGTTCTTCTGGCTGGTTCCTGCCCCTTAGCTTCCCCTGGTTTCTGCTCATTTTCTTAGCACAGTTCCCCAGCTTTTCTAGGATTCTATAAGGCACCCAATACATTAGTTTCTTAAATTCAATTAGTCAAATTTGGTTCTCACATTTCTAACCAAGAACACTGACAACTAAATAAAACACCTAGAGATGCTTCTTCAGCATGTTAGATTAAAACTATCTCCTATGGCACAGGAGAAAGAGAATAAACTGCATAATGGGCAGATCTATGTTGAAATCTTGGCTCTACCATTTTCCAGACACATTGGCAAGTTTCTGAAACTTTCTGAGCATCAGTTTCCTCATACGTAAATTTGAAATTGTAATACCAAACATTTATTGGAAACATATCAAACTCCAGGCTCTGCTCTAGAGTTTGTGTTTCATGGCGACCCTTCACCATAAGTAGTACTACTGTCAGGGTTATAGATTAAGCAACAATGCTGCATGTCAATGACTCTCAAATGTATATTCTAAACCCAGGACCTGTCCATAAGCTCTAAACTGATACATCTTACAACCAGTTTTACATGTTTCAAACAATATATTTAACAAAGAACTTTTGCGCTCTAAATCCTTCCCTCAACTGAATTTCCCCCCAGATTCTGTTGACTAAATAACGACATCCAAGTTTCTCAATTTCTCAATCTTAAAACCTTGACTATTACCATTCCCCATTTGTTCATCTCCCCCACTTCCAGTCATAACTAAGCCCTGATTATTTAACCACTGTATTAGTTTTCTATGGCTAACACAGCTAATCAAAACAATTGCTGCAGCTTAAACAACACCCGTTTATTACCTTACAGTTTTGAGGGTCAGAAGTGTGGGTACAACACGACTCAGCTAGTTCTCAACTTACAGCCGCATAAGACTAAAATGAAGATGTTGGCAATATTTTCTTCTGGAAGCTTTAGGGATGAATCCTTTTCCAAGTTCATTTAAAGTGATGGCTGAGTTCAGTTCCTTGTGGTTATAGGACTGAGGTCACAGTTTTTGTTAGCTTTGGTGGCTAGTCTTTGCTCCCGGACACAGCATTCCTTCATATGCTTTCCAAATGGACCCATGAACAACCATGACTCTAGTCTCCCTCATGCCTTGAATCTCTCTGATTTCCTTTTCTTTTGCATCACTTACCTTCCAACTGGACACAACTCTCTGCTTTTGAAGGGCCTATGTAATTAGACTGGACTTGCTTGGACAATTCAGTGTACTTTTCCTTAAAGTCAGCTGAGTAATAACCTTAATTGCATCTGCAAAATTCATTTTGTTGTGCTGGATCACATATTTACAGGTTTTGGGAGGGCATGGACTTCTTTGGGAGTACCTTACTCTACCAACCGCAGTAAGAAAACATATGCATACCTCATTAGAGATAATAGCAATGTTATGTATTAGTTACGAGGGTAGACTATGGAGCTGGATTCTTTGGGTTCTTCTACCTATTAGCTATCATTTAAGACAAGTTATTTGACAACTCTGTGCTTCAATTTCTTCACCTGTAAAATGAAGGTAATAATAATATTTACCTCATAAGATTCTTAAGAAAATTAAATGAGTTACTATTAAAGTTTTTAGAACAATGCCTGGTATAAAGTGCTGAGTTTAATTATCTGTTATCATTACAAACTGATATATGAAGGTGGACAGTATGCTGTATGAAACATGTGGGGACCAACAAAAAGATTTTTAAGCTCAGAATTGACAGAAAAAGAAAAGGAGACAGCTAAAACCAGATGTGGGGAGGAGAGAGGATAGTGGAGGAAGCACCATGGACATAGAATTCTAGATGGGAAAAGACTCAGGAGTGAGAAAATACTGGTCTATACAAGAACTACAAGTAGGTTATTGTTACTCCAGCTTGATGAGGTGAAGGGAGAGTGAAACAAAAAAAGGCTAAAGAAGAAACAAGGTATCAGTCCAACAAGTCTGTGTGGCCAGAATGAGGAACTTGACTGTTAAAACAATGGAAACTGTAGAGACACAGGACCTGAACAACACATTTTAGAGGATCACTCTGGCTGCCCTGTGGGAAGAGATTACCAAGGGGCAAACAAAAGCAGATAAACTGTTTAGAAGTCCATGGGAACAGTCTAAATGGAAGACTAATTTGGTCTATGGTAACAGTCCATGTGAAAGACTGGTTTGGGCTGTGGAAATAAAGAGAACTAAACCTATTTGTGATATGTTTTAGAAGTTTGGGTAAGCTGTGTAACGTCCTCCACCCCACCACTCCCACCTTCCATCCCCCACTCTAAGATGTTCTAATCTATGGAACTTCTGATGTGTTATGTTACATGATAAAAGGAACTTTGCAAGTGGAATTAAGGTTATGGACCTTAAGAAGTGTATCCTGAGTTATCTAGGTGGATCCAATCTAATCACAGGAGTTCTTAAAAGGAGAGAACACTCCCTAGATGGATATAAAAGAGGATGACAGAGAGTTGTGTCATAAAGAGAAGTCAGATATTCCAAATGTGAGAATAATTTGGCACGTCATGCTGGCTCTGAGATAATAGGGGCCTCGGTGCTTGGAATGTAGAGAGTCCTGTCAGAGTTAAGGGAAGCATCCAGTGGACAGCCAGTAAGGAAACAGGGGCCTCAGTCCAACGACCACAAGGAACTAGATTCTGCCAACACTCTGAATGAGCTTAGAAGCCAATTCTTCCCAAAGCTGTCCAAGAAGAGCCCAAGTAGTAGATACTTTGATTTCTGTCTTGTGAAACCAGGAGCAGAGAAACCAGCTGAGCCAGTCTAGGCTGCAGAACTACAGACCTGTGAGAAATATACTATTGGGAATTTTTTTAAGTGACTAATTGTTTTAAGCCACTAAATTGGTGATAATAATTAATACAGCAAGAGAAAACTAATATATTTACATATTAATATCAGTCTCTCTCATAGACTGTAAGCTTTGTAAGTACAAGGATAGTGTCTGTTTATTTCACCATTCTCTTCCTAGACTTAGTCCAATGCTGGCATTTGATAGATGCTCAACAATTATTTTTGTTGCAAAAATGAGGCAGTGAACATTTAAATAGCTTACCTAATGTCTCACAATGTCACACAATTAGTAAGTGTTAGAACCAGGCCTTGAGCTCATGTCAGAATACCATATATATAATTCTTCTGAACATTAGCACAGCATATTTAATGTCTTTGGCACATAGTAGACATTTAATAGCTATTACATCCTCCAGGTCCCCTTAATTACCCTGACCCTAGCTCCAACTCTCCTTGTTACATTCTGGCTGATAGTAATGTCCTAATGAGCCTCCCTGAATCTAAGCATTCTCTACTGCAATCCATTTTCTGCCACATTAATATTCTACAAACACATACATTAAGATAATGTCTTTGAAAGCACAGGGCCAACTATAAAGCTTATGTGTTGTTATTGTCACCATTATTACCATCACTCACATTAAACCTAGACTGCTGAGCCAAGCGTTCAAGGTACCAGTCTAAGGGCCACTTTCCTGTCCTCTCTGACGTATTTCTCACCTTTCTCGGCATACATTCATTGTGTAAGCCAAATGATCTATCTGATGAAGACGCATCCATGACTCATTGTTACCCTTGGGCCTTGCTCACACTTTTTTGGGCTTTCCTATCTAAATGTTGCCATGCTGTAGCTTGAAAATCCACTGTTTTCACAAAGCCTTTCTTAGCAACACTACATCTCATTGATGTCATCTGAATTCCTACAGCACTGAGACCCTGATCCATGCTCTTTGGCACTTAGTCTATTCCGCAACTCTAAAATGCATGTCTTTGACGTGATAGACATGGGGCTAAGCATAAACTATTTGTATATACATCAACAATTTGTCCAGTACAAATGTGTATGGCTGTTGGAGTGTTGGGGTGTGGTGTGTGCAGCTTGTCTCTTACCAGCTGTGTAGTAATCCCCTCAGAAAGCCATCTAAAAGATTAAACAGCTAAGCTCTGGAGACTAATATGCTGGATTCAAATCCTGTCTGTCACTTACAAGTAATTTGACTTTAAGCAATTTCCTTAATTTCTCTAAAACTTCATTTCCAGCCAGGCATGGTAACTCACTCCTGCAGTCTCAGTGCTTTGGGAGGCCAAGGCTGGTGGATCACTTGAGATCAGAAGTTTGAGACCAGCCTGGGCAACATGGCAAAGCCCCATCTCTATCAAAAATATATGTATACAAAAATTAGCCAGGCAGATTGACACACATCGAGTCCCAGCTACTTGGGAGGCTGAGGTGGGAAGATCACTTGAGCCCTGGAGGTGGAAGTTGCAGTGAGCTGAGATCACAACACTGTTCCCTAGCCTGGGCAATAGAGAGAGACCCTGTCTCAAAATTTCATAGACAAGGAAATTAAATTTTATTAAATTTTCTTATCAATAAAATTATATACAATATGTAACACATTTAATATTATATCATTACAATCCATCAATTTTCTAATATTAAATTTTCTGCTATATTATAATATTATGATATAACAATAGTGTACAATGCATAATATGTAATGGTGGATTATAATAGTTTACTTCATTGGGATGTTAGGGGAAATAAAATAAGGTAACTCATGTAAGATTTTTAAAATGCTCTCAGCATAGAAATGCTCAATAAATGTTATCCATTATTAGACTTTGGGGAGTTGTTTTTTGTTTTTTGTTTTTGAGACAGTGCCTTGTTCTGTCACCCAGGATGCAGTGAAGTGGCATGATCATGGCTCATGACAGCCTCAACCTCCAGAGTTCAAGCCATCCTTCCATCTCAGCCTCCCAAGTAGCCAGAACCGCAGGTACGTGGCACCATGTCCAGCTAATTTTTAATTTTTTATAGAGATGGGGGTCTCACTATGTTGCCTAGACTGGTCTCTAATTCCTTAGCTCAAGAGACCCTCCAGCCTCAGCCTCCCAAGTTCTGGGATTACAGCATGAGCTACTTCACCTGGCCGATTTTTAGTTTTTATTCCTACTACTATTCTGCACCTTCCACAATGTCTAATACAATGCTAGACAAAAAGTAGGTATTTGAAAAATATTCTTGTCTGAATATCATTGAAATATAATAATATTAGATGACTAATCTGGTAGAGGAAAAACAGAAAATTGACTCAAAGGAGTACTGTCCAAACTGAATATTCAATTGTCAAAAATCAGGAAATAATCTGAGAAGCAAAGACACCCACAAAGTATTCCATTGTATACAGATCAAACAACATAAGAAACAAGAAAGTCAAAATCATTAGGTAATTTGATTTTGCTTTATGAAAATATCTGATTATTAAATTAACATGTGCTATTAATGTAAATTTGAAATTTCAGAAGTAAGGGGAGATAATATCACCTCTATCCTTATACCTCATATCCACACTGCTGAGAGGTACCTCCTATGCAAACTTTCCCGCATGATCTTCCCTAAATTGATTTGTTTTTAAAAATAATTTAAACTTTTATTTTATTTTAGATTCGGAGGCAATATGGTTAAGCCTTGTGTCCCCACACAAATCTCATCTTCAATTGTAATCCCTAGGTGTTGAGGTGATTAGATTATGAGAGCATTTTCCCTCATGCTGTTCTCATGATACTGAGTTCTCACAAGATCTGATGGTTTTATAAAGCAGTTTTCCCTGCTCTTTGTCACTCTCTCTCACCTGCCACCATGTAAATTTGCCTCTTCCCCTTCTGCCTTGATTGTAAGTTTCCTGAGCCCTCTCCAGCCATGGGGAACTGTGAGTCAATTAAACCTCTTTTCTTTTTTCACCAGGCTGGAGTGCAGTGGTGCGATCTCGACTCACTGCAACCTCAGTCTCCCAGATTCAAGCCATTCCCCTGCCTCAGCCTCCTGAGTAGCTGGGACTACAGGCGTGTGCCACCACACCCGGCTCATTTTTTGTATTTTAGTAGAGATGGGGTTTCACCATGGCCAGGATAGTCTCGATCTCTTGACTTCATGATCTGCCCGCCTTGGCCTCCCAAAGTGCTGGGATTACAGGCTTAAGCCACCGCGCCTGGCTAAACCTCTTTTCTTTATTAATTACCCAGTCTCAGGTATGTCTTTTTTAACAGTGGGAAAATGGACTGATACAACAGGGCACATATGCAGGTTTGTTTAATGGGAATACTGCATGATGCTAATGTTTGGGGTATGATTAATTGCTTCAGCCAGTAGTGATCATAGTACCCAATAGCTAATGATTTGCCCTAAATTTTCTGAGTATAGTTACCTGCCTTTCTAATCCTCCATTCTCCTCATCTTAGGAAATACCAACTCCTTTGCAGGAGTGTTCTATAATTTATAAAGCACACAATACTTTTAGCCTAGGTTAATCTGAAAACAGCAGAATTTTGTAGTCATGGAAGCAAAAGAGAAGGTATTTGTCAGAATATTTTCAAGGTGAATCAGAGATTAATTCCCCTGAAGTTTTTAGGTCCCAAATGTATCCTTAACTAAAGATTGTTATAGTTTGCCTTTTCCTAAATCTATTTAAATGACTGCAATGTTCAAACAGGAAGTTGTGGATAAATTAGCTTTTAAAAATATTTAAGAAAAAATAATATATGCATTTATAATCATTCATCACAGAATCAGCTCACCAAATTTAAAGCACATTGTTTAGCAATCAGAAAAGCTAATGAACAAATTGAAAACAAGTAATTACAGAAAAAGTCAATGAATAAGCAATTACTGCAGAATAAATAACCCAAAAAGAGGAAGATTAGAAAGTACAGCATGGAGACCACACCTTTGCGCACAGGATGGGCCTCTGCAGTGTCACTGTCCAGAACTTGCCCTCTGAGCAAGAACAACCTAGTTATCTTCCCTGTCATCCTTACTCACTGGCAACATACAACAGGCAGAAAACAACCCTTCTCACCACTGCTCTCCTATCATAATTGCGTATGTTTTATGGCAGCAGGAAAGGATGCAAACCCACTATCTGTAGTACAGATTAGAGATTCTCTTACCCCTTAAACATTTTTAACTGCCACATATAATAGAATGGAGATTTAAAAATAAATATTGAACTTAAAATAACTTGACGGGCCTGGCGCAGTGGCTCACGCCTGTAATCCCAGCACTTTGGGAGGCCGAAGGGGGTGGATTGCCTGAGCTCAGGAGTTCAAGACCAGCCTGGGCAACACAATGAAACCCCATCTCTACTAAAATGATACAAAAAATTAGCCAGGCATAGCAGTGCACACCTGTAGTCCTAGCTACTCGAGAGGCTGAGGCAAGAGAATTGCTTGAACCCGGGAGGTGGAGGTTGCAGTGAGCCGAGATTGCACCACTGCACTCCATCCTGGGAGACAGAGCCAGACTCCATCTCAAAAATAATAATAATAATGAACTTTCATGATAGTCTAAGCAAGAAGTTAAATTTTTTTGAAATTTTAAGCCTAACAAATAGTTTTAAAAATTATTCGGGGACTTGGCATCAAATCAACAAATATTTCTGTTTTCATAACATTGAAGTCAATGATTTTTAAATATATCTAATAAATGTTCTATTTCGGAAAAAATTTATTTACAAAAATGTTGCAAAGATAGCACATAGAATTCCCATATAACTTTCACTCACTTTCAGCTAAAAATAATCTTATATTACCATATACTTTTGTCAAAACTAAGAAACCAACATTGGTAAATTACTATTAAACTCCTTGCTGTATTTAAACTTCGCCAGTTTTCCACTAATGTCCTTTTTGTGTTCTAAGATCCAATCCAGAATACTACATTGCATTTAGAAGCTGTCAGGTTTTAATCATCTTTTTCCCTCTAGAAATCTAACTACAACAGACACCTTCCTTTGCTATGTCTTAAGGTACAGTTTCAAGCATCTTCTGTAGGTTGCCAGAATTTCTGTTTGAGAAGAGATCAATTCATTGTGCTAATGAGTTTTCTCTGAAGTTCTCCAAATAATTCTCATCTCCAGGTGAACTGATTATTTTAGTATTGGGAAAACAGACTAATGGTGTCAAGAAATATTCCAAGGATGGTCAGTTTATATTATAGTAATATGGATTTGGAGACTTTTTATTTCTATGGCTCTCACTCATTAATATTCTTCCTAAATCAACACCATCAGTAAAATTTAATATATTTTTAGTCTAGAGTCAGTAAAAGAAAAGCCATGATTTATTTTTATTGTTATTAGGGTTATGTGTTATGATATTTCCCTAGGGGGAAATAACATTTTAGACAAATCTGATCATGTTATTCTCAATTAGATTCTTATTTTTCATACAGTACTCCTTTAAAACTTTCCAATAAAGAGCTCCTAATGAGAGACAATCAAACCTACACCCTTGAGATCCAGGAGATTGTCATAAAAGCCAGTCAAAAACAAACACAAAAATAAAAATAAAAATTTTAAAAACTCTGAAGTCTTCGGCTTCAACTTAAAATTTTATAAGTTTTTCATTCTACTCCAAATGGAGCAGTTATATTTGTTTTCATATAGAATTGATGTTTAAAATTACTTACCAACCACTTACAACTGATGACTGGTTGGTAAGTAATAAGACTATTTAATCCATGTCTTTATAAATCTCCTTTAACATTGATGATCATCACTGGTATGGATGTCACTGTTTGACAACCAGAGGCCTATTGATGGAAGTCCATGTTAGGCAAGGTACTCCTTATTGTTACCTCAATTAACCTGTTCAGCCAAATTCCAGTCCACGAATACTATGATATCCATACAGAAAAAAGAAATGTCAGGCTCAAACCAGGCCTGAAGTCCTCATGCTTCTATTCTATATAAAGTTTCTTATGTCAGCAACGTCCTCCCCTCTTCCTTCACTTACCCAGCTACTGAGCATGGTGAAGAGGTTAGTGACCTTGGAGTTCGGGAAGCTAGTTATCTGGGTCCATTCTAGACCAACACCCACAGCACTTTTTACCATGTGGTTGTGGTATTTGAAGTTCTAGTACTGCCATTTATTAGCCAAATGACCTTGAACAAAAACCTTGCTAAGCTGTAGTTTCCTACTCTGTACACTTGAGATTTATAATTGAAATTTCAGATTTATTATGAGAACTAAATGGTATGATGCATGTAAAGCAGTTAGCGAATTGACTGATTAAGAGCTCAATGATTTACTATTATATGTTAAGATCCAGTTCAAATGTCACTTCCTCTCTTTTCCAAGGAGAGTTAGTATTTTTCTTCTTTGGATTTCTTTGCATTTTTATTGTTTAAAAAATATAGCTAAAAAGCAAACTCATGGGAAAATCACTATATCCTTTTAAGAAATAAAAGATTATCAAACAACAAGTGTAGCATGTGTGTGCATTAACTACACTGACGATGAGACATTTCCTTTTCTCACCTTTAACAAATATGCATTAATCTTATAATCTAAAATAATGAAAACAATGTATTATTGTTCTAACAATCCATATTAAATTCATTTTATCAAACAATGATATGCATGTAGTCCTATTTCCTGTCACTCCTACCACTGAATCCTCATCCCTAGGGGCTGTCATTTTCAAAATTTTTCATTGATTCTTTTATTACATACCTTCATATTTCTAAATAACATGTTATCTATCACTCACATTTACCATTTTAAACATCCATTGTTTTTCTACTATGGAAGACAAAGTCTTTATTCTTGCACCACTACCCAATTTCCCAATATTTTTCTTCATCTTCCCAAAACAGTTACATTAGAAAATGTTTAATTAAACAATCATTTATTTTTTATTATTGAAACAATGTAAATATAACTTATAGGTGAACTATGTAGTTTAGGATGACTATTTTATACACATTTAGTCCCCTGAAGTTAACTGTTTAATGGTTTGTTTAAAAATTGTGTCCCCATTACTGCTTTTTCTCAAATCTCTCATGAAAGAGTCAATCACTTCCCACCAGCAAAGACTACCAATAGTCTCTCTGCTTTTTCTCTACATCGTTCCAAACTCCTTGTCCTCCAGCCTTACTCAGGACTGCTTCTCTCTTTATACCTGTGTTATAGGCGGAATTATGTTCACCAAAAATTCATATGTTGAAGCCCTAACCCCAGATTCTTCAATATATGACTTTATTTGGAGATAGCATCTTTCAAGAGGTAATTAAATTAAAATGAGGCCATAAGGGTGGCCCTAATCCAGTCTCACTGGTGTCCTTCCAAAAAATGAGATAAGCACATACAAGCAGACACCAGGGCCACACATGCATAAAGGAACAGCCAAGTGAAGAGGCAAGAAGAAGGGCTTCTGAGAAAGCCAACTTGCTGGCACCTTAAGGAATTCCCACCTCTAAAACTATGAGAAAATGTATTTCTGCTGTTTAAGTCACCCAGTGTGTGTTATTTTGTTATGATAGCCCTAGCAAAGTAACACAGCCTTCTTAATAGTCAATGAGGACTCTTGTTTTCTGAACTCTTTCCTTTCTAATTTATTCCTTCATTTTTACTAATATGTGGATTGTTTTATAATAACAGGTGCACAGGAGATAATGCATGTCAGAAAATTCCTTTATTTTACTGTATAATTTAATTGAGTGACTAGAGGTAGGATTACTGATGGAAACAACTGGTCTTCAGGAAGGCTCCACTGCCTTCTAGCTTCCAGTTGTCAGTTGTTGGTGTTGAGAAGTTCAATGCTATTCTTGATTCATTCTCTCTCTCTTTCTCTGTCTCTCTCTCTCACCATACTCACCCTCTCTCACACACACACACATTCTCTCTCTCTCTTTCTCTTTAATGCATTCTTTATTCCAGGTGTTCTGAAATTCCACAATGATCTATGTGCCTTACTGGTGATCCTTCATCTTTTACTGTGACAGGTACTTGATGGGCTCTTTTAATCTGGAAATACATGTCCTTGATTACTAAGAAACTTTAACTTTCTTTTTCCCCAGTCCTCATCTCTAGTGTCTCTAGGCTTCTATCTAGAACTCTCCTGCATTTTGGACCTCCTGGAATGATCCTCCAATTGAGTTCCATTTTCTGCCTGTTTTCTGTCTATTTGTTAGTTCTTTATTGGTCATTTAGTCAGCTTTCTCTTTTATTCCTTCTAGGCAATTATTAGATAGACAGCTAGCCAGACTAATAAAGAAGAAATGAAAGAAGAATCAAATAGATGCAATAAAAAATGATAAAGGGGATATCACCACCAATCCCACAGAAATACAAACTACCATCAGAGAATACTACAAACACCTCTATGCAAATAAACCAGTAATTCTAGAAGAAACTGATAAATTCCTGGACACTTACACTCTACTAAGACTAGACCAGGAAGAAGTTGAATCCCTGAATAGACCAATAACAAGGTCTGAAATTGAGGCAGCAATTAGTAGCCTACCAACCAAAAAAAGTCCAGGACCTGACAGCTTCACAGGAATTCTACCAGAGGTACAAAGAGGAGCCGGTACCATTCCTTCTGAAACTACTCCAAACAATACAAAAAGAGAGAATCTTCCCTAACTCATTTTATGAGATCGGCATCATCCTGATACCAAAACCTGGCAAAGACAAAACTAAAAAGGAAAATTTCAGGCCAACATCCATGATGAACATTGAGGGGAAAATCCTCAATAAAATACTGGCAAACTGAATACCACAGCACAACAAAAACCTTATCCATCAGGATCAAGTTGTTTTCATCCCTGGGATGCAAGGCTGGTTCAACATATACAAATCTATAAACATACTCCATCACATTAACAGAACCAAAGACAAAAATCACATGATAATCTCAATAGATGTAGAGAAGGCCTTCAAGAAAATTCAACAGCCCTAAATGCTAAAAACTCTCAATAAAATAGGTATCAAAGGAACATATCTCAAAATAATAAGAGCTATTTATGACAAACTCACAGTCAATGTCATACTAAATGAGCAATAACTTGAAGCATTCCCTTTGAAAACAGGCACAAGACAAGGATGCCTTCTCTCACCACTCCTATTCAACACAGGATTGGAGGTTCTCGCCAGGGCAATCAGGCAAGAAAAAGAAATAAAGCGTGTTCAATTAGGTAAAGAGGAAGTCAAATTATCTCTATTTGCAGACGATATGATTGTATATTTAGAAGATCCCATCCTCTCAGCCCAAAATCTCCCTAAGCTGATAAGCAACTTCAGCAAAATCTCAGGACACAAAATCAATGTGTATAAAACACAAGCATTCCTATACACCCGTAATAGAGAAAAAGAGAGTCAAATCATGAGTGAACTCCCATTGACAATTGCTACAAAGAGAATAAAATATCTAGGAATACAACTAACAAGGGATGTGAAGGCCCTCTTCAAGGAGAACTACAAACCACTGCTCAAGGAAATAAGAGAGGACACAAACAGATAGAAAAAACATTCCATGCTCATGGTTAGGAAGAATCAATATTGCGATAATGGCCATAATGTCCAAAGTAATTTATAGATTCAATGATATCCCATCAAGCTACAATTGACTTTCTACACAGATTTGGAAAAAACCATCTTAAACTTCATATGGAACCAAAAAGAGCCTGCATAGCCAAGACAATCCTAGGGAAAAAAAACAAAGCTGGAGGCATCATGCTACCTGACTTCAAACTATACAGGTCTACAGTAATCAAAACAGTATGGTACAGGTACCAAAACAGAGATACAGGCCAATGGAACTAAACAGAGGCCACAGAAATGACACCACACATCTACAAGCATACGATCTTTGACAAACCTGACAAAAATAAGCAATGGGGAAATGATTCCCTGTTTAATAAACAGTGTTGGGAAAACTGGCTACCCATATGCAGAAAGCTGAAGCAGGATCCCTTCTTTACACCTTATACAAAAATTAACTCCAGATGGAGTAAAGATTTAAACATAAGTCCAACACCATAAAAACCCTAGGCAATACCATTCAGGTCATAGGCATGGCCAAGGACTTCATGACTAAAACACCAAAACCAATGGTAACAAAAGCCAAAATTGACAAATGGGATCTAATTAAACTAAAGAGCCTCTGCACATCAAAATAAACTGTCATTAGAGTGAACCAGCAACCAACAGAATGGGGAAAACTTTTTGCAATCTACCCAACTAACAAAGGGCTAATATCCAGAATCTGCAAAGAACTTAAACAAATTTACAAGAAAAAAACAACCCCATCAAAAAGTGGGCAAAGAATATGAACTGACACTTCGCAAAAGAAGATTTATGCAGCCAACGAACATACGAAAAAAAGTTCATCATCACTGGTCATTATAGAAATGCAAATCAAAACCACATTGAGATACCATCTCATGCCAGTTAAAATGGCAATCATTAAAATATCAGGAGACTACAGATGCTGGAGAGGATTGGAAAAATAACACTTTTACACTGTTTGTGGGAGTGTAAATTAGTTCAACCACTGTGGAAGACAATGTGGCAATTCCTCAAGGATCTAGAACCGGAAATATCATTTGACTCAGCAATCCCAACACTGGATATATACCCAAAGGATTATAAATCATTCTATTATAAAGATACATGCACATGTATATTTATTGTGGCACTGTTCACAAGAGCAAAGACTTGGAAGCAACCCAAGTGCCCATCAGTGATAGACTGGATAAAGAAACTGTGGCACATATACACCATGGAATACTATGCAACCATAAAAAGGATGAGTTCATGTCCTTTGCAGGGACATAGATAAAGCTGGAAACCATCATTTTCTGCAAACTGACACAAGAACAGAAAACCAAACACCACTTGTTCTCACTCATAAGTGGGTGTTGAACAATGAGAGCACATGGACACAGGCAGAGGAACATCACACACTGGGGCCTGTCAGGGTGTTGGGGGCTAGGGGAGGGATAGCGGGGGGTGGAGAGATAGGGGAGGGATAGCATTAGGAGAAATATCTAATGTAGATGATGGTGTGATGGATGCAGGAAACCACCATGGCACATGTATACTTATGTAACAAACCTTCATGTTCTACACATGTACCCCAGAACTTAAAGTACAATTTTAAAAATGGAAAAAAAAAACAAATGCCAAAAGTTCTTTCTTAATCTCTTAGTGTCTTTTTGGATATTGACATGATTTTTTTTAATGAACTCGATAGCTTCCTTCTGTCTCTGAAGTGTCAATTACAGTTTTTATTTTTAAACTTCCTTATTCTTCTAATTTTGTATGTTTCTTCCAAGTAAATTTTATGTTCATTTTTTCTGATGTTTATTTTAGTATCTACAATTACACACATGTATTGGGTTTCTTGATTACTGATTTAGATTTAAAAGGGAGGCCTTAAATAATTGATTTGTACCTTGGTGCATGTGATATGTGGAGTAATAAGGCAGAGACCCAAATGTTTTCTGGAAAGCCTCCAAATAAGCATCTGTAGATATTTTATAGTGGGCCAGTTTCTCTCACAGCTCAGAGGGAAGGCAGCTGATAGTCTCTCACTGCTCAATATATAGACTTTTCTCTTAATCCTAGTGCAGTGATTCATCTTCACCGATGCAGTTGTAAACATCCCTCCCACCATGACCGGGAAGGGATGGCAATCTGTCTGCAGAGATGGGGAGGAGGATTTTAGAGGCAAGTTGCTCTTTTTACATGCTTTTAACTAATCCTCATCTTTCAACAAAAACTTCAACATTGTTTTCTAAAATAAAAACTGAAGCCTTTAATTTCATGAGCTGTTTAAATATAGCAATGTGAAACTGAATGCGTCTTATTGGCATATCTTCACAGGCATTGTGTACTAGCTTTCTCTGATATTACATAATATGTACTTTTTTGCATCTAACCTCTTTCACTCTGTATATTCTTCTTGAAAATCATCTGTGTTCCTTTTTATTGCTGAATAGTATTCCATTGTATGAACATATCACATTTTGTCAATTTACTTATTGGCGAGCATTTGGGTGGTTTTTAGTGTTTAATTTGGCTACTATGAATAAAGTTACTATGACCACTTGAGTTCCATTTGTTGAAAAAAACTACTTTCCAAATTGAATGATATCAGCAACTTTGTCAAAAATCAGTTGACATGTGGATATATTTCTGAACTTTTTATTCTGTTCCATTGATCCATGTCTATTATGTCAGATAATACCACACTGTCTCAATTACTGAAGCTTTTTACTAATCCTTGAAATAGATTAGTGTAAAAAGAAGTTTGTTCTTTTAAAAATGTGTTTTAGCAGTTCTACATCCATTGAATTTTCATATATATTTTAGAAACGACTCAACTTTTATGAAAAAAAAAACAGCTGCTAGAAATTTGATTGGGCTTGTATTTAATCTATAGTTGAATTTGAGGAAAATTCTTATTTTAATAATATTCAGTTTTTAAATCTATGAACCTGGTATATATATCTCTAATTAATTAGATTTTTCAAAAATTTAATTGGCCAATGTTTTCTGTTTTTCAGTATACAAGTCTCACATATTTTGTAAATCTTTCACATGAGTTTAAGGAAGCTATTTATAGTTTTTATGTATGTCTGCTAATCAAATTGTTAATTACATGATCCAAATCTATCTATTAACTCTTTTGTCTATAATGATTGGAGATTTGTCTGTTTTTCCTTGTAGGTTCATCAAGTTTTGCAATACATACTTTGAGGCTGTGATGTCATTTAACAAAACTTCAATATTTTTCATCTTTCTGTTATGATTACCTTTTTAACATTATAAAGTAATTTCCTAACTTTGGTAATTTTTTTTGTAATAATGTCTATTTTACCTGATTTTACTATAATTGCACTAGTTACCTTCTGGTTTTTCTTTTTTCATTCTTTCAATGTCCATACATTTCAGATGTGTCCTGTTAAAAAAATCATGTGGGTAAGCAACCTCCAATGTTCTCTGTCTCCTGATATTCCTCTCTTATGTAATTTCTTCCCCTTGAATATAGACTGGACTTAAACTGACTGGCTTCTAAAGAACTAAACATGAAGGAAGTGATTAGGTTATTAAAACACTGTGGCTTGTGCCTTAAGTGTTCTGACTCTCTTTTGGATTGCTTGCTCTGGGGAAAGCCAGCTGTTTATGGTAAGATACCACTGCAAGGGGTTCACTTGAGTGAGCTCAAAGATCTTCTGAGGCCTTCCAAAAAACCACAAGAGTGAGCTTCAAAAAGGATTCATTCACAGTTGAGCCTTGAGCTGACTGCAGCCCTGTCAACGCACGGACTGAAGGCTTGTGAGAAATCCTGACCAAGAACCACCTGCTAAGACATTCCCAGATTCTTGACTCACAGAAACTGTAAAGTAAATACGTATGTTGCTTTTAGCCACTAAGTCTTTGGGCAATTTTTATGTAGCAATCACTGTCTAATACATGCTTATACTTGGGTTATTTTAATCTACTCTGATAATTTTTTGCTTTAAACTGTAACATTTTGTTCAATTATATAGAATAACAATTTTTCATATGTTTTGGATATATTTCTACTATTCTATTTTGTGCTACTTATCTCACCTGAACGACTTTTTTCCCTCATATTTTTTGGTTCCTCTCGAATTCTGGTGTATTTTTCTAATTTTAGTCCCTCTTTTAATTTGAAAGTAATGTATTTTATTTCTACTTTGTGTTTGAAATGGTTACTGTAGTAATTAGAAAAGGTACACTTCTCAAAGTTTAAAATTAATCAGTTTCTTTTTTCACCTCCTAAGAAATACAAAAGCCATAAAACACTTTAATTCCATTTACAATTTCTCCAACTTATATAATGTTATGTACTTTGCTTTATTTTAGAATCCCCAATATTTTATTATATATATATATATATATATATATATATATATATATATATATTTTGAGACACAGTCTCACTCTTTTGCCTAGGGTGGAGTGCACTGGTGCAGTCTCGGCTCACTGCAACCTCCACCCACCAGGTTCAAGCGATTCTCCTGCCTCAGCCTCCCAAGTAGCTGAGATTACAGCTGCCTGCCACCACATCCAGCTAATTATTTGTATTTTTAGTAGAGATGGGGTTTTGTCCTGTTGGTCAGGCTTGTCTCAAACTCCTGACCTCAGGTAATCTACCTGCCTCAGCCTCCCAAATTGCTAGAATTACAAGTGTGAGCCACCTTGTCTGTCCTTTATAATCAGTGCTTGTTTAGACTTGGTCACAAATTTACTACTTTGCTTTGGCTTCTTGCAGTTACATTTAAGAAGAATTTTCTTCTTCCTTAAATATATCCTTAAGAATTTTTCTATAGAGAGTTATTGCTGGTAAATTCCTTAAGTTTTGTTCATCTAAAAATTTCTCTGTTCTGCTCTTGTTTTTCAGAGATACATGTAATATGTGTAGAATTCTAGGCCAACAGTTATTTTCTGTCACTACATTGAACAAATTATTCTAGCTTTGTGGTTGCTTCTGCAAAATCAACTCTTCTTGTATCACTACTTCAGAAGTAGCCTATCATTTCTGCTGGCCTGCTTTTAAAACGCTCTCTTTTCTTTATTGCCCTTTGGTTTAAATATAATGTGCTAGGCTTTTTTAAAGTCCTACTTGTGATTTATTGGGCTTAAAAAATGTGGATTGGTCTTTTATTTCTGCTGGAAAACTCCCAGCCTAAACTCATTCCAATACTGCTTCAGTTCCTCCTTGTTCCCCTCTTAGAACCTTGACGAACATGTATGTTGGATTGTCTTACTCCAATATCAGTGTCTCTTTGCTTCCCTTTTAAATATTCCATCTCATTGCTTCATAGTAGTTTCAGATAATTTCTTCAGAACCATATTCTACTTTACTAGTTTTTTATTCTTCTCTAATATGCTACAAAGCCACCTGTGCAATTTAAACTATTCTCAGTATGGTCATTGATTCTATTTCCTTATTCAATATACATGTTTTTAAACTTATTTATTTTCTTTAAGCATATTAATTTTATAATTTGGATCTGATTATTTTATTATGTGATGATTTTATAAAACTTTGTTTGCTGTTCTTTAATGGTTCTTATTCACAGTACCTCATTTCCTAGTGAATTTAGTCCATTTTCATAAGCTTATTTTTCTCACAGTTTTATGCATGAAAATTATTTGAGACCTGGGAAAAGGTGAATACTGCAGAGTTCGATTTGCCTTTGATTTTCCAAGTGTTGCCAATACTGAACGACTCTGGTTTGAATATGTGGCTGTGTTTCTTTTGAACCAGATGGTGAGGTTATAGATTGAAAATCTGGGCAAGTACTGTGTTATGTTTCTCAATTCTTACTCTGTCATTTTTCATTTGGAGCTCATTTCATTGTTATTAAAAAACAATTGATTCTTCAGTACATAAGAAAGATTTCATTGGTTTTGTTTTGGCTCATTCTCATACTGAAGAGGTCATAATACCCCTGAGGACCTAGTTTTGCCAGAGAAATCTACTTGGTTTCCTGCCTTTGTCAGACACTAGGCTTGGTTTCCTGTCTCTTTCACTCCATGAATCCATGAAAACCAAAATGCAAGTTTACATAGTTTGGCAATTGTCCTTAGAGTGAATGCCAGCTGCAGAGCCCTAAGAATGGCAATTAGTTCTTTGAATTGCCATTCTTGATCAGTGCCTGATCTGAGAATTGCTCACTTTCCTGAGAGTTTATGAATACTTTAAACTTATTTGTAATATCTTACCCAGAACTTCTTAGGATATTTCAGCAGGAGGGTTGATTCATGAAATTGGCCTCCTGTATAACCAACCAATAGGCGCATAACACAGTATCTATCAATGCTGAATATATTTGTTTTTGTTTCTTTCTTCCATATTAGGCTTGGAGCTTCTCAAACACAGAGACTGATTTTTATTTCAGGGCCTGGGTGTGTGTGTGTGTTTATAATACATATTAATATACAAAAAATGAATCTTAGTAGATTCTATATCAAATCCCATTTCCTTGATCCTTTATAGATTGCTTATAAAGTACATTGCTAGAATTATAACATGGACAAGACAGAGATCTCAACTTGAAATTTGATTAACTGAGAAACAAAAGTTCAGATACTTTTGAGAGTTTGTGTTCTTTTCTTGTGGCATGATCTACAGGGGCAATTAATTTTTAATGTAATTATTAAATTCAGTATATTACCTCATTAAAATTCTTGAGAAATACAAACCAGTTGCCATTTCAGCAGAAGAACAAAACAAAACAATTTTTTAAAATCCTGTTATGTAACATTGACTCCTAATTTTCCCATTTTTTAGTGGCCTGTTGCTATGGAAATCTTCCCATACTATCTGCAGATATGAATCACACACTTGGTAGCACTACATCTGCAGTGCTGCAGTGAACCATATGGAAAATTTACTGCAGCCAAAGGAAGCAAGTAAAAAGTCTCTCCACAGATGGATTCAGCGCTTCAAAGGTTGAGACAACTGTTCAATAGGTTACGCTGCCTATTTCTCCACAATACCAAAATTCAAAAAGGCATTTGTCCTAAAAGACTGGATACACAGGTCCTGAGCTGTCAATTGAAATGGGTAGGCAAAGGGACTGCTGTGAATAGAGCTCTAATAGAAATCCTCAAGCCTAAACTGGCAAACATAGTCTCTACCTATTAGAGGTGTCTGATCTTCAATTAAATCCAGTTCGTCACTAGTATTATAGAGCACTACTAGTTTATAAATTTGTAATTTTTTCCTTTAGCTCTTGAAAGGTATCATTGTTTGTTTCATCAGAATTACTTAACATGTGAAAATTAAATGAATGGATAAATGGTAAATTGTAAATTGGGAAGTTAATTCTTGATGTGTCTGGAGTTACAGTTTAAGCGGATAATGGACTCAATTTGTAGACCACCCATACATGCTATACCTTTATCTAACTGTTTTATATATATTATTTGATTTTATTTTTTAACATTCCTACAAAAATAAGTGTTATTAGCTCCATCTGACAAATAAAGACAATAAAATTTTTTAAAAAATTGCATGTCTATAACTTATAGTTTGTAAAAGTGTTGTGAAGTTTGGGTTTCAGTCAGGTCTATCTGACCCTAATGCTTGTTTTATTGACACAATTAAAAATTTCTATTTGAGAAGTGTATGCGTAGATCAAGTGTCAAGCTATACTCTGGAGTCAGAGTACCTAGATCCAAATTTTAGCTCTGTCTTTGATTATCCATGTAACTTCAGGATATTTACTTAACCACTCTTCTGTTCAGTTTTCTCACCTCTGAAATGGTAGTAATAAAAATACTCACCCAGGAGGATTCTTGAGAGAATTAAATGACCTACTGCACAGGACCAAGTAAGTGCCAAGTAAATCTCAATAGTGTTAATTATTACTATCGTGTTCATTCATTTTTTTTAAAATATGGCATACTAGTTTGAGGTATATAAATATTATGAATTGTTTTCCTTTTCATTTAGGGCAGCATGTTTAGTAGGGCAGTAGTTCCTAAACTGTGGTTCCCAAGCTAGTAGCAGCATCACCAGCTAGGAATTTGTTAGAAAAGCAAATTACATGGAACCAAAAGAGAGCCCATATAGCCAAGACAATTCTAAGCAAAAAGAACAAAGCCAGAGGCATCACACTACCTGATTTCAAACTATACTACAAGGCTACAGTAATCAAAACAGCATGGTACTGGTACCAAAACAGATATATAGACTAATGGAACAGAACAGAGGCCTTGGAGGCAATGCGACACATCTACAACCATCTGATCTTTGACAAACCTGACAAAAACAAGCAATGGGGAAAGGATTCCCGGTTTAATAAATGGTGTTGGGAAAACTGGCTAGCCATGTGCAGAAAGCAGAAACTGGACCCCTTCCTGACACCTTACACTAAAATTAACTCCAGATGGATTACAGACGTTAACATAAGACCTAACACCATAAAAACCTTAGAAGAAAACCGAGGCAAAACCATTCAGGACATAGGCATAGGCAAGGACTTCATGACTAAAACACCAAAAGGGGTGACAACAAAAGCCAAAATAGACAAATGGGACCTAATTAAACTCCAGAGCTTCCGTACAGCAAAAGAAACAATCATTAGAGTGAACCAGCAACCAACAGGTTGGGAAAAAGTTTTTGCAATCTACCCATCTGACAAAGGGCTAATATCCAGAATCTACAAAGAACTAAAACAGATTTATAAGAAAAAAAACAAACACATCCAAAACTGGGTGAAGGACATGAACAGACACTTTTCAAAAGAAGACATATATGAGGTCAAGAAACATAAGAAAAAATGCTCACCACTGATTATTAGAGAAATGCAAATCAAAACCACATTGAGATACCACCTCACACCAGTTAAAATGGCGATCATTAAAAAATCTGGAGACAACAGATGCTGGAGACGATGTGGAGAAATAGGAACCCTTTTACACTGTTGGTGGGAATGTAAACTAGTTCAACCATTGTGGAAGACAGTGTGGTGCTTCCTCAAGGATCTAGAAATACAAATTCCATTTGACCCAGCAATCCCATTACTAGGTATATACCCAAAGGATTATAAGTCATCCTGTTATAAAGACACAAGCACACATATGTTCATAGCGGCACTGTTTACAATAGCAAAGACCTGGAACCAATCCAAATGCCCATCAATGATAGACTGGACAAGAAAAATGTGGCACATATATTCCATGGAATACTATGCAGCCATAACAAATGGTGAGTTTGTGTCCTTTGTAGGGACACGGATGAATCTGGAAACCATCATTCTCAGCAAACTGACACAAAAACAGAAAATCAAACACCACATATTCTCACTCATAGGCAGTCGTTGAATGATGAAAACACAGGGACACAGGGAGGGAAGCATCAGACACTGGGGTCTGTTGGGGAGGACCAAGGGAGGTACAATTGGTGGGGGTGGGGAGGTTGGGGAGGGATAACATGGGGAGAAATGCCAGATGTAGGTGATGGGGGAATGGAGGTAGCAAACCACATTGCCATGTATGTACCTATGCGACAATCCTGCATGATCTGCACATGTACCTCAGAACCTAAAGTACACTAAGAAAAAAAAAAGAAAGAAAAAGAAAAGAATAATAAACAGGTATCCTTATCCAGTACCAGTTATCATATAAAAATCTTTCAAGTTTTCCCTAAAAAAATAGAAAAGAAAAGAAAAGAAAAGAAAATTATCAAGTCTTATCCCAGATCTACTGAATAAGAAACTCTGGAAATGGAGCTCCTAGCTATCCATATTTTAAGAAGACCTTCAGGTGATTCTGACAAATACAAAGCTTGAGAAATAGTCTGAGATAAAAGATTCTGTATCTTTCCTAGTTTTACACAAGGACAACTGTGTCCAAAAGATGCTTCTAGAACCAATCCTGGGGTGCTGTGATTTTTCTAGAATCAATTCTCATACTTCAAATGGATGTTGCAATCACTTTGTTCCTTTGAGCACATCTAGTCACTAAGATTCTTGATTAATAGTTAATATTTTTGTTTTGACTTCATTTGAGATGATCAATTACTTCATAATAATGTCCTCTTGTATGGAATGAGATAAAACACTGTGATTATCAGAGCCATTAGAAGATACTACTGGAATTTCTTCAGAGTTGATACCGACAGACTATATGAAATGTCCCTAAAAGCAGACTAGTCTCTATTTCTGCATAAAAATAATAACAATTAATGAAGTCTTTCCAATTGAGAAATATGTGAACTTTTAAAAGCTTTATTTATCTTATGCTGTACACCATTTATTAAGGTTCATAAGTAGAAAGTGACATACTAACAAGCTTTCAGATAAGGCAGCTTCAATGCAGAAAGAAAGCTCATAAGAATGTATGTTAAACTGTTTCAAGAAAAAAAATTAAGTATCATTTTATCAATATTTTAAACAAATGATACTGCTTAAATTATCTGAATGAGTTTTAACCTCCCTAAGTCTCTCCTTAATCTATAAAACCTATAAAACTACAGGGTTGTTTCAATTGATCTCTTAGGATTCTTCTAACTGTAAGAAAAAAAAAATGGTACAATGAATACACTGAAAAGCATCATTTACGTTGAGGAATAAAATGTTTTAATACTTCAGGAATCTCTCTAGAGCAGAACCAGCTCTGACTAGGTAAAAGTTTAAAAGTTTTGAGCAAGAATTTGTGAGATTTCTATAGAACTACCAATTTGTATACCTTATAGCAGTTCCAGGAAGCTCTGGCATTTTGTAGTTAGGTAGAAGCTCTTGATTTGAACAGCTGAAACATCCTAATTAGATTGAAGGTGTTAGCTTACCTACCTAAATATTTTCATGTGATTTAAAGGTCTATTAATATTGCCTACCTCATAAAATTAATTTAAGGATGGCCTAAGGTTATAACTGATAATAAGTCTAATATTTGATTCATATAGAATGAGCTCCACAAAATACTGTTATTGTTCTAGCACAGTGGTTTTCAAACTTTGTATGTATTAGAATCATCTGGTACCTGGTAAAAATATAGATTCTTAGCTTTCATCTCAGAAAATAAAGTGGATTCTTCATATCTGCATTTGTACAAGCTCTTAAGGTATTTAAAACACAGAATATTTTATGTATTATTAAGGGTTCTTCAGAAAAGTAAAACCTATAGGATATAGGATCTCTCTTTCTGTCTCTCTCTATGCACACACATGATGTATATGTAACTAGACCAAATTCCTTCACAATAGCAAAAGGATACTGATACACAGAGAGTTTTTTACCACCTCGCATTAGTAGCATATAGCAATGAGGAGACAGAGAGAGAGATCTTATATATCACATATATTTGAGAAAGGGAGATTGAATCCATAGAATCTCTCTCTGACAGAGGTGTGTGTGCGTGCATGTGTGTGCATGTGTGCATGCTTTCATTTTCTGGGTCTAGGAAAATGAACTAGGGCTTTTTATCTGCTTATTTTTCTCTACTTTCCCTGTCTTGGTTATCTACCTCCTGAAAAGGGAGAAAAAGTAATCTTAACCTTGAACATGCCCAGTTGATGTCACCCTGGAACTGTCACAGTTCTTTATCAACATACTGTACTATCTTAATGCCTCGGTAGAATATGAAAAGAACTTGGGAATCTTCTTTCTCCTTATCTCCTTCCAAAATTCATGACTTGAAATGAATTCCTGTGAGGTTTCTCAAATGGTTATTTCTGCTGTTCTTATCAGACTGAGGGATATAAAATATCATCTGCATTCTCTCAGAATTAGGGTCCCTCCCAGAGACGCAATTCACTTTATTCCCTGTCTCTTCATTGCTATATGATACTAATGTGAGGTGGTAAAAACCCTCTTTGGCCTGGGTCATAAAAATCATTGGATCTTTCTTGATAAAAACAAACACTTCTTGCTGTAAAATAACATTGTTCATTTTCAGAGAATTTTTTTTGGAATGTTGCCTTTCAATTTGTTTCTCATTCATTAAAAAAGATGGAATCAGTGTAATAGTTCCCATCTTCGACAGGCCAATTTAGAATTTATGATTGGCTGTATTTCTCTAATTTGTAAGGGATTAATTCACTGCTGACCTAAATTCCTTCACAGTAGCAAAAGGAGAATTGTTTCCAAGCAACCAGAAATTACCGACATGAGGATTCAGTCTTTCAGCGCTTTGCACAAAAGCCAAGAAATCTATTCTGCTGATCTGTTGAATGGAAGAAGCATGATGAGCAGTGTGGGACCTCTGCAAGACCAGCAAAGCTGCTTAAGAGTCAAGCATACAGCCTGTGCCTGCAGCAAGGAATGTGATTGCCTCAGCTGGGAAACCATCACACAGGGACCCATTTACTAAGAAATCCCAAAAGACTCTTCATATAATTCAGATTGAATATAAACAACAGGTGTACAAATCCTATTTTCCTCAACCAAAACATATGAATACATTTCTCCTTCAGCCTTAGAAGCTGAAATTGTGTTTATTTTTTTATAGCCTGAATTGTTATGTATTTATAGAGCCAATAAAATGAAAGTGGGCTAAGCCCAGTGTTCAATAAAACTTCAGAGGTGATTTAATCATCAGTTACAGAGGAGTGAGATTGGCCTAAGGACAATCAGAGCATCCCCAAAAATGACAAGGAAGGTTTTGTATTTAGCAAAAGAAAAAGAGACTTTAAAAAAAGAATGTCACTGATCAGGTCAAATCTATTCATTTTACAAATGATGAAATGAACTTATTTGCCCAAGGTCAGTGGTGGTAAAGTGGACATACTGATTCCTAAACGTCCAGTTTTTATCTACTTGATAGTGAACAGCATCTTAACCTATTTGAAGTTCTCTACCAACCTCCAGGCTCATCGTATGACCTCTGGCAAAGCTTTCTGGAGCCAGATGGATCTGAATTTCCACAAGGATACAAAGTGTATTCATTGTGTAAGTGAAATAAACAACAGAAACTGAGATGGCTCATTAAAATCACTACCTGAAAAGCTACTGTTTGAAATTGTACACATTTCATTTTCTCCCCAATTTCAATCACTTTTCAACCATAAAATATCAGCAGCAAATTTCTCATATTTTTAAAACTCTTATGTACTTAATGTATAAAATGTAAGTAATATTTATTTAAAAGAAGTTGTTAGATTTTTAAAATAATAAATGTAATCCCTGGTGACTCTTTCTTTCCCCTGGAATTTAAAAAGCAACAAAATAAAAGGCTTGATTAAGACAACCACAATGTGGGAACAATTATGAAGAGAAAAGAGGAAAAATAAATGTTCACAGTACAACTGAGACCAGCAGCCCCTAAAAGATTCTACAGCAAAGAAAGTAGGTAAAGGAGTAAACATTCCAAATAGAGGGCTCTGGAAGCAAAAGAGGTATGGGCCATAAGGTGGTTCTTAAAATAGGGTTGGAAACCAGGCCTGAAGATGTAAGAAGAGGCCAATTGTCTAGGTATTTTATGTTCATGAATTTGTTACAGGTAGTTAGATAGGCATGAACGTGGTTCCACAATTACGATACTGCCTTTCTAACAATGATAATTCTGCAGCTGGCGCCAAGGCACCTTGGAGAGACAATCTCCTGATGTTCCACAACTATTAACATTCAAGTGTAAACTGAATGTAAATGCCAGGGAGAAGAAACTTCCTGGGATGCCCTCTAAGAAAAAAAAAAATGGTGAGGTGTGACTTCCAGGGACACTCCACTAGCAAAAGCCTCAGATGGGCATGTGTACAAATTCATAGACACGTTGTGTGTGCTCAGTTCCCAAGGGTAAGGAGGGCACTGCACATGCAGGAAGTGTACCCTAAGGGAGAAACATGGGAAAGAGGAGAGCCTGTGAAGCCCCAGGATCAGCGTTAAATGCTCTCTTTAATGATAAACACTCTCTTTAATGTTCTTGTTAAACATTCAGGTGCCCACATGTGTTTCTTCAAGCGACTTTTCCTTTCTTTCCTGTTCTAAATAAACTTCCACTCTTCCTCTAAAACTCGCCTCACTCTCTGCTGCCTTATGCCCCTCAGTTGAATTCTTTCTTCTGAGGCAAGAATTGAAGTTGCTGCAGATGTGTACCAATACCCTGCTGGTAACTCAGAGTAACTTTGATATACCTTTCACCAGTAACAAATTTGGTTGTTTTTTTGTTTTGATTTTTCTCTGTTCAGTGCTATGCTGTTGAAAATTTTAAGCAGGTAGGTGTATGATCCTATTTACATTTCAGAAAGAAAGATTTATGAGTAAACTCTATTTGCTATCCACATGTATGCTAACAGAACTTTGCCCCTACTACAGTGAAAAGAATATAACCACTGGTCTACAGAATTATTAATAACAAAGTCGTATCCATTAGGACTAGTTTTTCTTTACTTTTTGATTACTGGCTAACTTAAAATATATGGTCCATATTCTTCCTTTTTGTTTTTTTACTGCATGATATCATGTATATGAGATTTTGAATAACACAAAATAATAGGGATTATTGGTACATACAACATGGATGAATCTTAAACTAATTATCTTTAATGAAGGAAGCCAAAGACAAGTTCACCCTGTATAGATTCCGTTTTATAAAAACTCTATGATTTGACATGGTGGTGCGTGCCTGTAGTCCCCACTACTCAGGAAGCTGAGAGGAGAAGATCACTTATGCCCAGGAGTTCAAGTCAAGCTTGGGCAACATAGTAAGACCCATATCGAAAGAAAAATAATAAAAATCTAGATAACTGAAGCAAGTTTATAGTGACGGAGCAACTGTAGCTGTCTGGGGATATTTTCAGTATAAAAGAGAAAAATAGAAGTAAAAAAAGAGAGTAAAGTCTACTTCCCCTTATATCTCCTCTTTATCTAAATAATAATAGACAATCTAATTTTTTCAGAAATTTTGAAGTATTGTTGGAAAATTTTTCCCTTCCTCTTTTTACATATTTGAGAACTGACAGATACTGAAATACATACAATTTAAGAGTAGCTTATTCAGGCAGCAATTTCAATTAATATCTGAATGTTTTTGTTACTTTTAAATTCAAATGAGATATAGTATGTTGAAACCAGATAAATCTAATATCTTTTCTAGGTTATAAAGCATAGGAAAGAACTTGAAAAAATAAACTACTAACATGATAATCGAAGTTACTTTATTTTCTAGATTTAACGGCCTCCAAATTGTTAAGCAGAAAACAGAAATTGAGGATCAAATGACAGAAAAATAAAATTAGCTTGATGAATAAACCATTAACCTTCCCACAACTTATTTTTTTCAGAGCTTTCAACTGCAAGTAATTTCTGCTTCCTCTGATTATTCTTTTAAAAATAGAAGTACTATCTTTGGGATTCAGACAATGGAAAGGTTGCCCAGGTTGAATAATGATGTTCTATCTTTTCCCATGTGAATCTATGTCTTGATTTAGTATCATAAGTCCAGATTCATATCAGTTCTTCCTCAGGCTACACAAAGTGGTGAAAGGCGGAAGTCAGAGACCATGACTTACTTTTGTGTTGCTGGAAGTACAAGTTGGCAGCACCCCAGACTGCAGCCCTGGCAAGATAAAGGAAAAGTTTCCTGTCCTATCACATTTCAAAGTCTTTTTTCACAACTAGGACGAGGCATGTAGATTCTTTTGTAGTCTGGGCAAATTAGTAGTTGTGCCATCTTTTGTTAGGATTTCTTGACAAATCTTTTGTATCCTTTCTTTCAAAACTTCTATATCCTTATATTTTAGATGTGGCTCTTGTGAAAAACATGTAGCTGAATTTTGTTCTTGTTTTGTCCAACTTGGCAATGTTTTTCTTTAAATTAGATCATGTACTTCATTTATTTTAAATGAAATTACTTACATATGTGGATTTAAATCTAGAATCTTCTTATGTGCTTTCTGTTTGTCATGCCAACTCTATGTTCCTTTTCATCTCCCATATTTCCTTCTATTAAATTGATTATTTTTGGTAATTCTACAGAAATACTTTTACCCTTGGGATATTTGTAGATCCAGTAAAGACAGCATATGTAGCTGTGCTCTGTGCTGTGTTTTTTTCCAGCCATAAAGAACAAAGCATTAGGCACATCAAAGTTTGGAACTCTGCTAAAATAATCCACTTTAATCTGGGATTTAGGGATGTCCTATAAGCAAATTACTCCTTGTACTAGGTCATCATTGTCATGTGGAAAATTTTAAACTTTAAACTAAGTTTGTATTAGCATTTTGGAGTTTTGAAGAAAGTGTTTTCTATACATCAGCAGTCCCCAACCTTTTTGGCACTAGGGACTGGTTTCATGGAAGACAATTTTTCCATGGACTTTTGTGGGGGATGATTTGGGGATGAAATTGTTCTGCCTCAGATCATCAGGCATTAGATTTTCCTAAGAACTATGAAACCTAGATCTCTGCCATGTATAGTTCACAATAGGGTTTGCACTCCTATAAGAATCTAATACCTCCACTGATCTGACAGGAGGTAGAGATCAGGCAGTAATGCTCGCTTGCCAAGCACCTCCTGCCATGCAGCCTGGTTCCCAACAGGCCATGAACTGGTATCAGTCTAGATCCAAGATTTCATTTGTCTCAAATATCTAGCCGGCCATTAGGGGAAGTAGAATACCTGACTAAATGTCTTTTAAGAGTTCAGGCGTGAAAATATCTCACTGTTAGCAGTACCTTTTTCATTCACTTGTTTTCTCTTTAAATCTTTGATAAATTCAGTGCAACACTGATTAATAAACAATAAAATGCTTATTGTCTTGATTTAAATATTTTACCTTACTCTGCCCATCATAAATATTTTTTTTTCAGTTATATCTGGTAGTATTTTAAAATATTTCAAAAATAAAAACAAAAAATTAATGCAAATGAAACAGGAAATAAATGTTAAGGATTTTTTCCCCTAATTTTTGGCATTGATATAAGAGCATGTTTCTAGGGTGTGAATGTTTATAGGCCCCCAAAATTCCTATGTTGAACCAGATATTCCAAATGTAATAGTATTAGAGAATGGTGCCTCTGAGAGATGATTAGGATGCAAGAGCTCTATCCACATTAATAAGGGTAATGCCCTCAGAGAGCTATTTCACTGTATGAGGACACAGTAAGAAAGTACCATCTATGAAGTAAAAACAGGCCCTCACCAGACACTGAATCTGCTGGTGCCTTGATCTTGGATTTCTTAGCTTCTAGAACTATAAAAGATAAGTTTCTGCCATTTACAAGCCATGAAGTTTATGGTATTTTTTAGAGCAGCCTGAATGGACTAAGCCACAAGTCATGAAGTTTTTATTTTTTAAGAGAAGATCCTGTCAAAAAATATATTCACCACTCTCTAAGAATTTATCAGTTATCACACTTTAATTTTCTGTTTACTTGCTCTGATGGTTAATTTTAGATGTCAACTTGGCTAGGCTACCCTACCCAGTTTTTTATCAGACATCAGTCTAGATGTTGCTGTGATGGTTATTTTTTTAGATTTGAATAACATTTCAATTAGTAGACATTGAGTATATTATCTACAGTAATGTGGATAGGCCCCATTAACCCAGCTGAAAGCTTTAAGAGAAACAGACTGAGATCCCTAAGGAAGAAGAAATTCTAATTCTAGACTGCCTTTTGACCTGAGCCGCAGCATCAACTCTTTCTTGGGTCTCTATCCTGGGTCTCCATCCTGCTAGTCTACCCTGCAGATTTCAAACTAGCCTATCCCTACAAATGTGTAAGCCAATTCCTGCATATACAGAGGAATATATATATGTATGTATGTATGTGTATATGCATATTTATACACATACACACATACACACATGTATGTGTATATACACATGTACATACATGTGTGAGAGATACATGTACGTATATAGTGAAGGATATATGCATATACACACATACATACATGTATTATGAGAGACATAGTTGCATAATGAAGGATATGTGTGTATATATACACACACATATACTTACATATATGTATGAGAGATATATGTATGTGTATAATGTTTATTTTCCTTTGGGCATATACCCAGTAATGGTTGTGCTGGATCAAATGGTAGTTGTGTTTTATATTTTTTGAGAAATCTCCAAACTATTTTCCACAGTGACTAATTTACATTCTCACAGTGTACAAGTCCCATTAAAATCTGTTTTTTCTGTTTTTTTGTTTTTGGTTTTTACTTCTTAATAGTAGCCAATCTGGTGTGAGATGGTATCTCATTGTGGTTTTGATTTACATTTCACTGATGATTAGTGATTTGAAGAATTTTTTCTACATTACTTGGCTGAAAGTATGTCTTCTTTTAAGAAGTGTCTGTTTTTGCCCTTGGTCCATTTTTTAATGAGGTTGTTTTTTACTTGTTGATTTAAGTTCCTTATAGATTCTGGATATTAGACCTTTGTCAGATGCATAGTTTAAGAATATTTTCTCTGGGGTGGCTGGCAAGATGGCCGAATAGTAATAGCTCCAGTCTGAAGCTCCTAGCAAGATAAACACAGAAGGTAGGTGATTTCTGCATTTCCAACTGAGATATCGGGCCTATCTCATTTGGACTGGTTAGACAGTGAGTGTAGCCAATAAAGGATGAGCCAAAGCAGGGTAGGGCATCACTTCACCCAAAAAGCTCAAGGGGTCAGGAAACTCCCTCCTCTAGCCAAGGGAAGCCATGAGGTACCATGCTGTGAGAAACAGTATATTCCAGCCCAGATACTACACTTTTCCCATGGTTCGCAACCTGCAGATCAGGAGATTCCCTCAGGAGCCTACACAACCAGGGCCCTGGGTTTCAAGCACAAAATTGGGTGGCCATTTGGGCAGACATCAAGCTAGATGCAGGAGTTTTGTTGTTGTTGTTGTTTTTTTCATACCCCAGTGCATGTGGAATGCCAGTGAGACAGAACCATTCACTGCCCTGTAAAGCAGGCTGAAGCCAGGGAGCCAAGTGGTCTAGCTTAGTGGATCTCACCCCCTCGGAGCCCAGCAAACTAAGATCCACTGGCTTGAAATTCCTGCTGCCAGCACAGCAGTCTGAAGTTGACCTGGGACACTCAAGCTTGTAGGGGCAAGAAGTACCTGCCATTATTGAGGCTAAGGTAGGCAGTTTTCCTGGAAAACACTTTTCAGGATATTTTCCAGGAGAACTTCTCCACCCTAGCATGACAGGCCCATATTCAAATTCAAAAAATACAGCGAACACCAAAAAGATACTCCTCAAGAAGAGCAGTCACAAGACACATAATCATTAGATTCACCAAGGTTGAAATGACTGAAAAAATGTTAAGGGCAGCCAGAGAGAAAGAAAGGGAAGCAGATTAGACTAAGAGCAGATCTCTCTGCAGAAACTCTATAAGCCAGAAGAGAATGAGGCCAATAGTCAAAATTCTTACAGAAAAGAATTTTCAACCTTGAATTTCATATCTAGCCAAACTAGGCTTCACAAGCAAATGTTGAGAGATTTTGTCACCATCAGGCCTGCCTTACAAGAGCTATGGAAAGGAACAACCAGTACCAGCCACTGCAAAAACATACCAAATTGTTAAGACCATCAACACTATGAAGAAACTGCAACAACGAATGGGCAAAATAACCAGCTAGCATCATAATGACAGGATCAAATTCATACATAACAATATTAACCTCAAATGTAAATGGGCTAAATCCCTAATTAAAAGACACAGACTGGCAAATTGGATAGAGTCAAGACCCATCAGTGTGCTGTATTCCGGAGACCCATCTCACATGCAAAGACACACATACATCCAAAATAAAGGGATGGGGGAAGATATACCAAACAAATGGAAAGCAAAAAAAAGCAAGGGTTACAATCTTAGTCTCTGATAAAACAGTCTTTAAACCAACAAAGATCAAAAAGACAAAGAAGGGCATTATGTAATGGTAAAGAAATCCATGCAACTAGAAGACCTAACTATCCTAAATATATATGCACCCAATAGAGGAGCACCCAGATTCATAAGGACAATTCTTAGAAACCTACAAAGGTTCTTAGATTCCCACACAATAATAGTGGGAGACTTCAACACCCCACTGTCAATATTAGACAGATCAAAACAGAAAATTAAAAGGATATTCAGGACTTGAACTAAGAGCTCTGTACCAAGCAGACCTAGTAGACATCTACAGAACTCTTCACCCCAAACAGAATATACATTCTGCTCAGCACCACATCACACTTATTCTAAAATTGACCACATAATTGAAAGTAAAACACTCCTCAGCCCTCAGCAAATACAAAGAACGGAAGTCAAAACAGTCTCTCGGACCACAGTGCAATCAAATTAGAACTCATGATTAAGAAACTCACTCAAAACTGCACATCAATAACATGAAAATGGAACAACTTGCTCCTGAATGACTACTGGGAAAATAATGAAATTAAGGCAAAAACAAGTAAGTTCTTTGAAACCAGTGAGAAAAAAGACACAACATACAAGAATTTCTGAGACACAACTAAAACAGGTTTAGAGGGAAATTTATAGCAGTAAATGCCCGCAGGAGAAAGATCTAAAATTGACACTCTAAAATCACAATTAAAATAACCAGAGAAGCAAAAGAAAACAAATTTAAAAGCTAGCAGAAGACAAGAATTAACTAAGATCAGTGCAGAACTGAGGAAGGCAGAGACACAAAAAATCCTTCAAAAAAAAATCAATGAATCCAGGAGCTGATTTTTTGAAAAGATTAACAAAATAGATTGCTAGTAATAGTAATAAAGAAGAAAAGAGAGAAGAATCAAATAGACACAATGAAACATGATAAAGGGGATATCACCACTGATCCCACAGAAATACAAACTACTATCAGAGAATACTATAAACACCTCTATGCAAATAAACTAGAAAATCTAGAGAAATCGGTAAATTCCTGGACACATACACTCTCCCAAGACTAAACCAGGAAGAAGTTAAATACCTTAATAGACCAATAACAAGTTCTGAAATTAAGGCAGTAATTAATAGCCTACCAACCAAAAAGCCCAGGACAAGATGCTTCACAGCCAAATTCTACCACAGGTACAAAGGGGAGCTGCTACCATTCCTTCTGAAACTATTCCAAACATTAGAAAAAGAGGGAATTCTCCATAACTCATTTTATGAGACCAGCATTATTCTGATAGCAAAATCTGGCAGAGGCACAACAAAAAAAAAAAAAAAAGAAAGAAAGAAAGAAAAAGAAAATTTCAGGCCAATATCCCTAATGAGCCTCAGTGCAAAAATCTTCAATAAAATACTGGCAAACCAAATCCAGCAACACATCAAAAAGCTTATACACCATGATTAAGTTGGCTTCATCCCTGAGATGCAAGGTTGGTTCAACATATGTAAATCAATAAATGTAATCCATCACATAAACAGAACCAATGACAACAACGACATGATTATCTCAATAAATGCAGAAAAGGCCTTTGGTAAAATTTGACACCCAATCATGCTAAAGACTCTCAATAAACTAGGTATTGATGGCACATATCTCAAAATAATAAGAGCTATTTATGACAAACCCACAGCCAATATCATATCGAATGAGCAAAAGCTGGAAACATTTGCTTTGAAAACTGGCACAGGACAAGGATGCCCTCTCTCACCACTCCATAGTATTGAAAGTTTTCGCCAGGGCAATCAGACAAGAGAAAGAAATAAAGCATAGTCAAATAGGAAGAGAGAAAGTCAAATTGTCTCTGTTTGCAGATGACATGATTATATATTTAGGAAATCCCATCATCTCAGCCCCAAATTTCCTTAAGCAGATAAGCAACTTCAGCAAAGTCTCAGCATACAAAATCAGTGTGCAAAAATCACAAGCATTCCTATACACCAATACTAGAGAGAGAGAGCCAAATCATGAATGAACTCCCATTCACAATTGCTAAAAAGAGAATAAAATATCTAGGAATACAAATAACAAGGGATGTAAAGGACCTCATCAAGGAAAGCTACAAACCACTGCTCAAGGAAATAGTAGAGGACACAAACAAATGGAAAAGCATTCCATGCTCATGGTGAAAAGGATCAATATTATGAAAATGGCCATACTGCCCAAAGTAACTTATAGATTTAATGCTATCACCATCAAGCTACCATTGACTTTCTTCATAGAATTAGAAAAATCTACTTTAAATTTCATATGGAACCAAAAAAGAGTCCATATAGCCAAGGCAATCCTAAGCAAAAAGATCAAAGCAGTAGGTATCACACTACCTGACTTCATACTAAACTACAAAGCTACAGTAATGAAAACAGCATGGTACTGGTACCAAAACACATATATAGATTAATGGAACAGAACAGAGGCCTCAGAAATAACACCACAAATCTACATCAGCCTAACCCTAACCCTAAGCTCCCTCCTCAGCAGTCAGGGCCATGGACAAGAGCTGTTTTCTCCCCAGGATATGGCCCTAAGTCATCCTAAAGCTTCAGCACTGTGGCCTCAGGTCAGTCCTAAGGGAAACAAAGTTCTTGTCCTCAAGACAGACATCAGGCAGTCACTATTGTTAAGGATTTATGCTTTTAGAATACAAGTCTTTCTCAGCTAAAATACATTCTCTCAGTCTGTGGCTTGCCTTTTCATTTCTTTAATAGTGTTTTTCACAGAGCCCAAGTTTTTGGTTTTGATGTTCATTTATTATTATTTTGTTAATGTTTCATGCTTCTTTTTGTTCCAAGAAAGTTTGCCTACCTCAAGGCCACAGATAAATTTTCTATTACGTTTTATTCTGGAGTTGTATAGATTCACATTTTAATTTTAGATCTGTAATTCTTTTTGAGTTAACTTTTGCATATCATGTGAGATAATGGATACACTTTCTTCCATTTGCTTACTTTTTGACTTGCTTAACCAAATGTCAGTCTTCCCCTACAGGCCCCTAAACCTTGGCTCACCCTGGGCCTAAGCAAGCACTGAGGTGCAGAACATTCTCCTTTAATGAATTATTCTGAGAATCAGCTAACTACTGAGAAGAAAACAAAGTATTTCTTGCTAAACTGTCACGCCATGTGCTCAGCCCTACACAACTTCCCCACTCTCCCACAAAGTTCTCTCTAGCCCTGCTAAACCCTCTCTAAAGAGGAAAGGCCTGTTTCTGTTTTATTTTGCAATATTTCAAGATTTTATGACCATATACAGAGGTTACATGTAGCTGCTCCACTTGATAGCTTAGTCCAGTCTTTCAGCCATTCCATCCAAGGGGCCAGAAGTGAGAAGGAAGCTACTGGGTGGACTCCAGACATGCACATTTTCCAGCAAAATTCTAACAAATGATCTCCACTGATGGCACTGGTGCTTCATGATATAATGAAAACACCCAGGCAAGCTCCACCCAATTCCTAACCCACAAAACTGTAAAATATCATTTTATTCATTTTTGTTGTAAGCCAACAAGTTTTAGAGTCACGTGTTACACAGTAACAGATAAGCAGACTAGCCGCAAAAGGATTTTAAGACAAAATAACACTCACATTTTTATTGTAGAAACATCACTAGAACTGTGGATAAGGAATCAGATTACAAAAGTCAGGAAGAAAGATTTTATTATAAAGAGATTATGGGCCATTGGAACTACAATATGTCATGGAATTTGTTTCATGTATCTTACTCAGTATTCCCCTCCCCCACACAAAAAAAATCTGGTCAAAAGATACCAATTTCTTTAGATTTTTTTGTTAGATGTCAAATTATCTAGCAGAAGATTGTGTCAGTTTATTCCTTTACTGCTTCCTGGATAATCTCTGTATTTACCACTTAAAAACCTGATTTGCAGTCAGTTTCACAAGGAAAACTAAAATGCAATTTTAATTTGCACTGTGCTGATAACTACATTCACCTTTATTTCTGTTTAATATTCTTATGCTGTTATTTGTTCATATATACTCTTTTAGGTAGGGTAACAGATTCTGGGTTGTTTTTTTCCCCCAATTGAGTTTATTTGCTTGTATCAAGTCTTCATCTGTCATATTGCCAGTGAACATTTTATGAGTCTTCTCTTTTAAGATCTTTAAACGATGTCTTTGTTCATTAATGAGCTTAATTTCACTTCTTCCTTGAAGCTTTCACTATTTATCATAAAGTTTATTCCCTTCCATAATCAGATAAATATTCACTCATATTCCTTCTATTTGTATGGGTGTACGTTTTTTGTTTGGCTTGTTTTGGTGTGGGGATTTTTTTTTTTTTTGCAGTCAACTCTTTGTTTCATCTGAAATGGCCTTTGTTCTATAGAATGCATATCTAACATTGTTTGCCAAGTGGACAATCACTATAACCCTGCTTAAATTACCTCGAATACTGCTAATTATTATATATATTCATAATCTGTTTTGGAACTACCTTTTCTGCTCCACTGATCTACCTGTTGACTATTGCTTACCATTATCTTTCAGTTATTGAAATGTTACAGGAAACATTTATATCTGGTAAAGCAAAAGCTCCTCTCTCTACTTTTGAAATATTTTAGTAGTTTTCATTTATTCATTTTTCCAGATGAGTTTTAGAATTGCTTTGACAATCTCACCCAAAATTATTTAAATGTTGTTTATCTTGTATCAAAATTGCAAATTAATTTTTAATAATTGGTGTTTAAAGTAGTTTAAAAAACATTAAATTTTATTTTTGGCCTTGTTTAAATTTTATACAAGAAAGCTTAGTTTTGGTACTTTCTCTTTGATTTTGCTATTTCAAATAAATATATTCTTTTGTATTTCTGAATTACTTATTTCTGGAATACGAGAAAAACATTGGGTTTTGCATTTTTACATTGTATCTATCTACCTTGTTAAATCTGTTTTTTCTTATTTATGCCACAGTTGATTCTATTGAGTATTCTCTACTTACCTTTCTAATTTACATCTTTTAATTGTAAGTGAAGTCATTGTCTTGATTCCATTTTTAAATTATTTGTTGCTCTGTTAATTATCTGTTACTCTGCCACCTTGCTAAAAATTTTTAATTCTAGAACTTTTTTGTATGTGGATGGCTTAGTTTTTTTTTTTTTTTTTTCTTTTTTCTTTTTTTTGAGATGGAGTCTTGCTCTGTCGCCAGGCTGGAGGGCAGTGTCGCAATCTTGGCTCACTGCAACCTCCGCCTACTGCAACCCCCGCCTCCCGGGTTCAAGCGATTCCTTCTGCCTCGGCCTCCGGAGAAGCTGGGATTACAGGTGCACTCAGCCACGCCAGGCTAGTTTCCTTTGTATTTTAGTAGAGATGGGGTTTCACCGTATTTCCCAGCCTGGTTTGGAATTCCAGAGCTCAAGCAATCCGCCCACCTCGGCCTCCCAAAGTGCTAGGATTACAGGCGTGAGCCACCATGCCTGGCTGCTTAACTTTTATTTTCGACATGCAAGATAATGTTGTCTGAGAATAAATAATTTTACATTTTCTTTTTAATCCGAATGTTCTCTCTGGCACATGTACTCACACACTTGCTCTTGCCTTCACTCTGTCCCCTCCCTCTCTTCTTCCTTCCCTTTCCTCCTTGCCTTTTGTTTGTTTCTTTGAGAAGAGAAGAGAAGGAAGTTGTTACACAGGCTAGAACTAGAATACAGAGTCTGATGTTGAATAGAAGTGTTGACAGCTAACATTCTTAAATTGTCCCTGATTTTGGTGAAAAAGCCCTTGATCTTTTATTATTAAATATGGTGTTAGGTACAGGATTTTTGTAGATGCCCTTTATTTAGTTGAGGAAAATCCTTTCTATTTTGATTTATTGACAATTTATATCATGAATTGGTGTTCAGATTTTAAAATGCTTTCTGTATCTCTTGAAATTACATGATTTTTGTTCTTTATTCTTTGAACATAGTGAATACATTGAAGAGTTTTTAAATATTAAATCGATCTTGCATTTCTGGGTAATTCTACTAGGTCATGGTGTATAATCATCTCTTTATGTTGCTGAGTTCATTTTTTGATGTTTTTGAACAGCTTTGTTCTCAAAGTAACAGTTGCTGCCATAGAATGTTTTAGGAAATTCTCTATAGTCTAAGAGTTTGTAAATTATTTATATTCTTTCTTCCTTAAATATACAGTATAATTAACCAGTGAGATAATCTTATAAGATTTTTAATTGTTCAATATTTTATTATTAATGTATTCAGTTTTTTTATATCTTCTTGAGTTCATGTTGTTAATGTTTACCTTTTTAAGAATTTTTATATGTAATCTGAATCATCTATTATGTGGCATAAGTTGTTCATAGTATTCCCTTATAATTCTTTTAATTTATTGTAGGATCAATAGTGATTCTCTTCTTACTAATTTCTGTCTTTTCTTTTTTTGGTCATTCTAGCTAAAAGTTTGTCAATTTTGTTTTTATTTATTTTCTCTATTTTTTTTCTGCTAATTGATGCATTTCTACCCTGATGATATTATTTTCGCTCTTCTGTTTATGCTGACTTTAGTTTGCTCTTTTTTTCTAATTTCATTGCTTATTTTTATTTTTTTGGGTAGGTTGTATATATAGTTATAGGATATATGGAACATTTCAGTAAAGGCATTTGTATAATAATCACATCAGCGAATGGGATATCCATTATCTCAAGTCCTTCTTATCCACATTACCTCTGCCAGAATGACTATCTGAGGGTTTTATATGTCCTTGTAGTAAGCAAAGGATGTGAAACAATTGGTGTCTGACCATAGTGTCTGCTCATTTTATCATGTAGACTAAACCCATAAGCAGACAGCCTGTTAATTCTCAGTTAATGTGTCAGCTCAGGAGTAGAGATTGTACTTTAGGATACAGTGCATACAGTAAACCTATAACCATGGTGCTATGTCTTTAATGGCTAGGATACACGGTTCCAGGAATCAAGGAGTGAAAATGGCATTGGCTTTGGTCACCACCATTTCAAGTAATCCACTTGCCAAAATTTGCTTTCTATTCCCGAAATCTTAGGTCTACTAGATTAGAAGCATGGTTCCCAATAACTAAATGTTTCTACTAGAGAGTCAGTGATGCTCTGAACTTGAAGCTATGGCTACAACATGATCACTTTCGTCTCTTAATATCAAAGAACTAGCAGGCAAATAAAATTACTTATGTTAGGAATAACCAAGGCTGATTACCATCATGAGTTGGAGGTGCTGCCACAAAATAGAATGGAGCAGGAATGACAATGGCATTGAGGGATTTTACTGAGAGGACTATTTACCTTCTGTGCCCAGTGATCAATGGGAAATAGTTGCAAGCAAATCCTGACAAAGGCAAAGCAATTAAGGACCCAGATCACTTGGGAATATAAAACTGGGTCAACCCACCAGACAACTACTCAGATCAACTAAAGTGCTAACCAAAGGTGAACAATTTCTAGAATGATGATTAAGGAGGAAATGGTGAATACTAGTTAGAGCCATGTGAGCTATTGCAGCCACTGGGAATATTGTTTTCCTAATCCATTCATCATCTAGAAGGGACCTCTGTAATAGATTAAACTTAAATGAGGGCACAAGAGGAACAGTGTTGCAAGGTGTAAAATGTAACAAAAATCTCTAATGCACTGTTAGAAATCTTCTCAGATGTACTTCTTATTCCAGCCACAGTTGCTTAACCAGTTTGGCATAGGTTCCAAGCAGCTTCCCACAGTTGTAAATCGACTTGTCAGGCTACTACTGTGCATCTCTTGCCTCGCTCCATAGTTTGTTTGTTTGAAATCAGGAAGCAGGTCACTTTGAGAGTCACTTGATACTCACACATACACAAATTAGAAATATCAAACAGTCACAGCCACACGGTGAATAGTTTACCAATGGGGAATGGAAACCAACAGACAAACGTTTTCTCCTCTTTCACCCTGACGTATTACACACTTCTCAGATGATCTTTTGGGATCAAGCAAGAGGTCAACAACACATTTTTGTACTGGTTCTTTCTCCTTTTATGCCTTGCTCCCCATTGCTCATGGCTGCTACTGGAATCACACTCCCATATAAAGTTGTTCCATGTAAGCCTTTGTCTCAGGCTCTGATTCCTAGGGAGCCCAAGCTAAGTGCACTGTGAGAAAGCTGTTAGGCCTATAGCCCAGATGCTAAATAACTCAATGACTTACCTAGAGTCTCACAGATGGTGATGGTCTGAGCCATCATCTTAATCGTATCATCTGACTCAAAATCCTGTACTCTCTCCACTGGATCACTCCTCAATGAAGCTGATAAATTCATTGCCTATGAATACAGGGAGAGCTTGGACACTGTCTGTCCTAGTGACCATAACTTTTTGTTTGTCAGATCTCTTTTT
This sequence comes from Cheracebus regulus, assembly GCA_963574635.1. Classification (NCBI taxonomy): domain Eukaryota; kingdom Metazoa; phylum Chordata; class Mammalia; order Primates; family Pitheciidae; genus Cheracebus; species Cheracebus regulus. Next base: position 49,626 of record CAUYQU010000266.1, read on the forward strand.
TTCTTTTTTCAGAGTAAAATCAGAGGCAGAAACATTAAAAAGATAGCAGATGGTTCTGCATAAACAATAATGTGGGAGGGGAATGCTATCCACTCAAGGCAGCCCTTTATTCCCCAATAACCCTGAAGAGGCTCTATATAGACCTTCAGTATCACAGTGGTAGAGTTTGTATAAAGACAATACATTCCTGCCCTGACTTTTAAATGTGAGACACTGAGGCCTGGAGAGATTAAGTTACTTAACCAACTTTGCAAGTTCATTAGTGGCAAATATTCAAGTTTTTACTAGATTACCCAAAGAATGGAGTAATTATGTTTCTGGTAAGTTTAAATACAGGTCTATGGAGGAGTCTGAGAATTTTTTACAAAACCTCATGAGAGCCCTTCCAATACTATATTTCTATAATTCTAAGTAATCATCACATCCAATGAATTAATTATGCCACATGATATTTTCCCAGTGCAATACAGATGGCTTCATCATAGGCTGTAGTTAGAGATGATTCACTGGCATTTTAAAGGCACTGTTGCAACAGTTCCCCAGAAGAAACTCAAAAAACATGCTTAAAACTGCTGTGTATTGAGAACATATCACTTATCTAATGACGAGCCCCTTTGCAGCACCTGAAAGGGTCCACATGAAATGGAATTTTGGCAAGGCGTGTCAGTGACTTCAGAGACTGAGCGGTGATAGATATGCCTGTGGTTCAGGGTCTAGGAGCATGCCTTGTGCTAGCCTTGTTCCAGGGTCTAGGAGCACGTCAGTGTGGCTGAGAGCTGAACAACAGAGCCCACTGTTGAAAGGTCCTGGAAGCTCTGACTCAGAAGGATAACTAGAGAGTATGAGGTACAATACAATCTCTCCATTAAAAATGTAATTACTGAATCCCTTCCACAGCCTTCCTGACACACAGACACCTAGACCCTCTCTGAACTCATCTGCTAGCTGGATTAAATACTGAATCTGCTGTGTCCCAATGAAAGTGAGCCTCCCTTACTTGCTGAACATTACTTTTGGGTATAGCATTACCGTTGACATTTAATCCATTCAACAAATACTTATTGAAAACAACATACGTTGGTCTCATATCAGACAGTGGGAATATAAAAATGACTGTATGCTTATATCTATCTTGCCTCATTTCTTACAGTATTTGAAGCTTCTGGTACTAAATAACATAACTCCCTCCTTCAAAGAACTTTCAGTATGGTGTAAAAAACAAACATAAATAAATGGTTACTACAAATATTATGATAGAGAAACAGAGAGAGAGAACCTATCCAGTTGGGTAATTTAGAAAGGCTTCCTGGAGATGAAATCCATCAGTTAGTACAGGAGGATTTATACGGATTATCTAGAAAGGGGGAAACAGCCTTCCAGGCAGAGCAATATGTATAAGGTGGGGAGCACAGGATATAGTCAAGAAATGACAACCAAATCAGAAAGACTGGCTTCTAATGGTTTGAATGTGTCCTCCAAAGTTCACGTGTTGGAAACTTGCGAGTATTACCAGTATTAAGTAGTATAGTATACAGTGTTACAAAGTAAGGCCTTTCACAGGTGATTAGATCATAAGGGCTCCACCCTCATGAATGGATTAATGCTATTATTGTAGTTGTGTTAGTATGTTCTCACACTGCTAAAGAAATTCCTGAGACTGGGTAATTTATAAATAAAAGAGATTTAATTGGCTCACAATTCCACAGGTTGCACAGAAAGCATCATTCTGGCCATCGCTCACTTTCTGGGGAAGCCTCAGGAAACACAATATCATGGTAGAAGGCAAAGAGTGAGAGAAACACTTCATGTGGCCAGAGCAGGAGGAGGGGAGAGATGGGGATATGTACACTTTTAAACCATCAGATCTCATGAGAACTCTGTCACAAGAACAGCACTACAGAGATGGTGTTAAACCATGAGAAACCACCCCCATGATTCAATTACTGCCCACCAGTCCCCACCACCAATACTGGGGATTACAACTGAACATGAGATTTGGGCAGGGGTACAGATCCAAACCAAATCAGTGGGAGAAGGTTCCTTATCGAGGGAGTAGCTTCCTAATAAAAAGGATGAAATCATCCCATTTATCTATCTTATATGCTTGCTTCTATATTCCATCTTTCATCTTCCACCATGAGAGGACCCTCACCACATGCCAGTGCCATGATCTTGGACTTTCCAGCCTCCAGAACTGTGAGGAATACATTTCTTTCCTTTATAAATTACCCAGTCTGTGGTACTGGTATTCTGTTACAGCATGAGAAAATGGACTAAGATTCTGATGTAAAGTGACCACTAGGGAGGTGTGGTCAATGAATCTGGGCAGAAAGAAAAGGCCAAATCATAGAGTGTTTTGCAAAAAGCTTAAACTTTGTAATCCATGGACGGTGACAGAAGCAGTTTAAGTAAGGTAGTAAGATTTTGAGATTAACCACTGAACAGACAGTTGGGCAGACTAATCAATGTAGCATTTTTGTAAACTGGATTATAACTGGATTATAATCTTCTGATATACCCATACAAGTTCTGCTGGTTAGTAGAATAAGCGGCACCTTTCCCTGCTATACCACTAAAGAGAGTTCTGTGAGAACTATCGTTCCCCATTAAGTCTTCCATATACATCTGAGTAAATTTCCTATTATTTCAGACAAGAAGGAAATCTGAGTTAATGAGCAATTATCATAGCAGCACTTTTCACAGATGGTTAAAGTGCTTTTCAACTTCCCTGAATCTATTTCTTACCTAGTGTCTCTGTCTTCCATACAGTCTGGCTACACGTTTCTCAACCAATAGTCTGTTCCTTTTCCTTTGTGCATTTCTTTCTTTCTCTCTCTCTCTCACATTCATACTCCCTAATAGAGGTTTTAGTACCAAGTCCAGTTCTAAGGCTGGCTTTACAAATCTTAACTTCTTGAAGAAAATGAATTGGTTGGTTTAGATTACCATTCCAAAACATGGATCTCCACACTTTATAGCACCATTCTAAAAGATATTTTAAAACTGCTTCTTGAGAAAATGGAGAAAAAAGACAATGCACTGAGGCATTTGTTGCATTTGTGTGTGTGTGTGAGTGTGTGTGTGTGTGTGTGTGTGTGTGTGTGTTAGGTTTGCATTTGGATCTTAAGAAAAATGAATTAATAATTCTTGGTTCATGACACCTTTCTATCATTGGTCCATGTAAACCCTTATATCTTTACTTGTTAGTTTGAAACAATAGACTTCAATCAACACAGTATATCATCTACCTAACACAAAAACTGGAACATTGACTGTAATTTAAATCTCTGTATGCAGTTCCCATTCATTTCATTCTCATACTTCCATCACTTGAGGTATCTCTTATTTTGAATTTTGTGTTACTCTCAACTTTTAAAAAATTATACACACACATACAACATGAGATTTGGGCAGGGGCATAGATCAAACCATATCAGGAAGGAGCTGATGATTATGGGAGTAGATTCCTAATAAAAAGTATGAAATCATCCCATTTCTCTGTCTCATGTGCTTGCTTCCATATTCCATCGTGCACCATGAGATGACCCACAGTAGATGCCAGTTATATACGCACAGATATTTCTGTATGTTCCTAAAAAGTATATTCTAAAGTTTTAGCTTTATACAGAACATATTTTGTTGGAGGTAATCTTTTGGACATTTTTACCACTCAGTCTTTTATTAAGATTTCTATTTTTGCAAGCAGCTCTCATTCACTTTCCTAACTGCTATATATTTTTGCAACATGTAAACATACCAAGCACAAGCATTTATTTATCCCTTTTCCTGTAGAAGTTCTCTGACGTACATTGACAAAAGTCATTCTCAAATAAAAAATCTAGAGGTAGGATTGCTGGATGGTAGAGTATGCAAGTTTTCCATGCAGATAAATGTTCTTTATACTTAAATCACACTCATTATAGATGGTGGTTGCTGATTTTTAAATACCCAATTATTAGTAAAATTAAAATATTCAAAATTTTTAAGAAAATTTTACACTCTGAAATTCCAAAGCCTGAGGACTCAAGGCTAGAGAATATATGAAAAAGGCTAAATTTCATCCGCATATTTGAAGGAGTTAAAGTAATCATGCTTATCTCACTGGGCTGTCATCAGGGTTAAAGAGATAAATAATTATAAACACTAGTATACAGTAAATGTTCCATAAACCATAGCCCCTGGCTGCCTTGGTTTCAGATGAGTTTCTAAATGCCTGGGCTTATGCAGCAGGCTTTGTTGTGCTCACTGCAGCATTCAGACTTTCTGAAGTAGCATAACCCTGACCAATGCCAGTGCCATGCTCTTGGAGCCTGAGAGCAGCTTTCAAGGTGGCGTTTATTCCTTGCATTTATCTGTTCTAGCCAACACCTGCAGTGCTCAGGAATAAAGTTAAGCTTTGCTTGCAGTGATGCCCTTTGTTTGTAGGTAACTGTTTATTTCTTTTGACAATATGGAGGAAGCAAGGCCACAGCACACAGGGGTATCTTGGGATTCAGTTGCCTCTGATTCTCTGTCTTTGGTCTACCTCACAGTTTCCTTTCCTGATATTACAAACACACTGCTAGTCCTATGGGTAACAGCCAGATCTGAGGGATACACTACATCAAAAGGGAAAGGAGAATAAACTACCGGTCTGTTAAAAGAAAAACAACCTTTTCTCCAGTTTCAAGACTAAGAGCCATCTTCCCCAGGGAGCTCTGTGGTGGTTTTTCCTGGCTGGGCACTGGAATCTAATGCACATTGAGGTGAGTTTAGCTTCACATAAGAAATGATTTTGGATAATAGAAGTGACAAGGCACCAGACTTAATTTCCACTCACACATCAAATCCATCAATTATATGTCCAGTTGTTATTTAAATAATTCAACAAAATACTATTTCATAAACCTCAGCAGTTCTTGGCATTTGTTTACATACAAAGGGAGGATTTTTGCAATTCCTTTAATAATGTCATTTTGTTCAATCTAGTTTTGTTATAACTTTGAAGAGGAAAAAAATTCATTCTTAGCCATGGTCACTGTCTGTGTTTGCACATTCTTCCCATGTCTGCATGAATTTTCTTTGGGTTCTCTAGCTCTCTCTCATATCTCAGAATTGTGCACACTGGGTGAACTGGTATATGTAAACAGTCTCCATCTGAGTAAGGGTGGGTGCTCCCTGCAATACACTAAGGTGTTCTGCCCAGTTCCACCATGTACCATCTGCTTTGTGCTGCTGGGATAGGTAGCCAATAAACATGAATAAGCATGTTGAGAAATGAATGAATGAATACAAATGATTGCCAAATAAAAATTCTTAAAGTATAAGACAATAATACAAATGCACAACAATAAGCAATATGGTACAAAGGTGCTCTAGGAGTCCACTGTATTTCTAATTGCTTATGTTTTGACTGCATGGTGGTAGGAGGTGCTCCTGATCATTTTTGCTTTGCAAACATTTATTCCTTGATTTAACCCACCACCACTACAACTGCTGTCACTCACTGATTCACCAAAACATAAATAATTATCCTACTTATTTTTATTATTCTTAAATGTATGTATAGGTCACATTTATTACAATGTTTAATATTAGAGATGTTTTGTCTAGTTAGAAGTTTGGTGATGTTTTTATGATCAAAACTATGCCATAGGAGCTTAACTCTTGTTTACATCAATTAACCTATTGGTTTTCTTATATATTGTTTTGCTTAAAATCACAGTTTCCAAGAACCTATTGATGACATTAAGTGAGGATTTACTGTAGTTGGTTTTTCGCCAGAGAGACTCAAGTCTGAGATACCGGAGTGTTTGCACCAGGAAAGGGTCCTGACACAGTTAATAGAAATGTCTCAAAGACAAACTTGCTTAATTTAAAACATAATATATTATTTGCACTTACTATGTGCCTAGTATTGTGCTGGTTACTGAGGATACAGACATGAGTAAGATGAGTAAGACATTCTTCTCATGAAGTTCTGGCTCATGGGGAAGGTAAACAATGTAATGAACAATATCATGGTACAATACTGGTGGTAACCTCTACAAAAACACCATGGGCAGGTGCTGGGGTTGCACAGAAGAGAGCAGGTAACTCACTGAGGATGCTGAGTGACCAATACTATGGATAAGATGCTGTTTAGACATGGCCCTGAAGCACAGTTGGGATATTTCTAGGTGGAAAAGGAATTCCTGTAAGAGGAGAAAACCACTGGAACAAAAGCATGAAACTGATACAATGTAGAGCATATTCCAAGACCAAGGCCTTCTTCACAGTCCCAGGACTCTGTGCCATTTTTTTGCTCATTTTTCTCCTGCCATGCCCCACAAGAGTGCAGATTAACAGCATCAGATGATGCACAGGAAGTACACAGTGTATGGCACATAGACACTGGTCAATAAATGTGATTTTCATTATGATGAGGCTACTTATGCTTGCCCTTGGGGATGATGAGGATGATAGCTTATAGCATGCTTTCTAGATGGTAAGTATTGTAAGAAGGTAATGTGTATCATCTCATCTGATCTTCACCACAAACCTATGAGGCTAGAATTCCTGTAATTATGATTACACCCATTTACAAATTAGGAAACTGAATCACAAAGAGATTAAAGAACTACTCCAAGATCACAAACCTTTTAAATTATTGAAGACCAAGATTTGGTTCTGTATGTACCTGGTTCAGAGCGTGACCTTAACCTCTACTACTGTGATATTAACAATAACAATCATCATTTATTGAGCTTAAGGTAGTATTTAGACAACAAAATGATGAATTACTATCATATCCATTTTATTGATAGGGAAATTGAGCTTCAGGGAAATTAAAGGACTCACCAAAGGTACATAGTGGTGTAGTTGGAAACTAACGCATGTCTGCAGACTCCAAAGCCAATGCTTTTCTTATTGCTCCACAGACAGCCTCTCAATTCATGGTAGGTTTATCAGGGTCAAAGAATAACCCTCAGAATCCTCCAGTATGCTTCCTGCTTGAATATTTGAAACATTCTGATTCATGTGCCCAGTTTCTGTCTGTATTTCAAACCAGTATTTAGAAATCCTATTTCTTGCTGTGGCATCACTAAACCCAGATGTCCCTCCTGCTAGCCTGTAAGAGCACCTGGAAACTGGCCGTATTTAGGACGAGCATCTCAGACCAAGGCTCTGAGACTCTAAATAATGTTTTTATCAGTGCCATTTATTTCTCCTCCTTTTCATCATGCATTTCACTTTTCTAGGGCAATCATTAGAAACATTCAATCACTTTCTTAAGAGCCCATCTCCTACTGCTGACTAAATCCCAAATACTGAGCTTCAGATTCAGGATGAGAAAGCTTAGCTCTGCAAGCAGTTTCCTAAAGGCTGGGCTGTCAAGTGTTTCAATTTAATTAGGAAGGAAAAACAAGACTATACAGGATTGAGGACTTCCATTTTTTATTTATTAGAGAACTTGGGTATTTTTTCAAGTCTGTAATAGAGTATGACTCAAGTCTACAGGGAAGTGAGGTTAAGCCACTAGGTTCCTAAATCATGAAGCCCCCAGATTCTACTTTGTAAGCATAAATAATATCAGAATTAATGTTATTTCCCTCAGCTCTGCTCTGTGACAATTGTATTGACCTTATGGCCTCATTTTAGTGCAACCTAATGTCTTATAATTATTCTGCAGTTCATTGTGAGGTGCGTTTATGTTCACAAACACATATTCAAAGGTAAGGTTGAAGTTAAATGTGTCTGATTATCTTGTGAGCAACATTAGGGGAAGGACAATGTTTTTTAACCTTTGATCATGACATCACCACAGAATGTAGCCCCAGAAACGTTCAAGAAATCTTTACTAAATTAACATAACCAAGATGTAAAATGATTCCCTTTTCCACAGAAAAAAAGGACACATCAAAATAGGTGTTCCTAAATTTTCATTAGGCTTGTGATATAGAAAATTACTACAAATCTAACACTTCCTAATGTTACTGCCTCGATATTTACTAAACATTGATTGAGCACTGCTATGAGTCAAGCATGTTGTAAACATGAATATCTGCCCTTGAGGGTTGGCAGTCTTTTAAGACAGCCCCTTAACACATCAATCTTATAAAGTAAGATAGGTATTGCAGTTAGAGGTGTGTGAGGATGTTGTATGAGGCATGACTCTCAATTGGAGAGTCAGAAAGTACTTCAAAGAGACTGGAGTGTGGAAGAAAAGGGAGAACACTCCAGACTAAAGAACAGAGATAAAGAGGTGCAACATGTTCTAAGACTGGCAAATATCAAGTCTGTCCTAGGCAGAGATTATGGAGGAAGGAGAGGAGGCTGGGGCCAGGTTCTAAAGATTTTGGATATCATTAAAAGAGTGGCTTCTTGCAGTCAGTGATTATCAACATTTTTTTTTTTAACTACAATCTTCACATTTGGATCTTCCTCTCATGGGCACACACAAGATAATGCAAATCCCTAATGACTTGACATTTCAACTCCTTTCTTTACAGTCAAGAAAGCCTGGTGTGAGGGCACGGTGGCTCACACCTGTAATTCCAGCACTTTTGGAGGCCAAGGTGGGCAGATCAGTTGAGGTCAGGAGTTCGAGACCAGTCTGGCTAACATGGTGAAACTCCATATCTACTAAAAATACAAAAATTAGCCAGGTGTAGTGGTGCATGCCTTTTGTCCCAGTTACTCTGGAGGCTGAGACAGGAGAATCCCTTGAACCTGGGAGGCAGAGGTTACAGTGAGCTGAGATGGTGTCACTGCACTCCAGCCTGGGTGATGAGCAAGACTCTTTCTCAAAAACAAAATAACACAAGAAAGAAAGGGAAAAAAGAAGAAGAAGAAAAGAAAGCATGGTATAATGACACTGAGTGTGTGTAATCTTATTTTAGACATATTCCTGAATCAGCCATAATAAGAAAAAATAAGTATTCTCAAGCTTCCATACATAGATACTTTTTCATAATGATCTGTGACACCTTACAGCCTCCCCTCCCCAAACTGTTATGTCCCAATATCATGATTGAACTGTGGTTCTTGGGAGTTTATCATTGTGATAACCCTTACAGCCTCCCCTCCCCGAAACTGTTATGTCTCAACATTATGATTGAACTGTGGTTTTGGGAAGTTTATATAATCTCTAGCAGTGGAGTCATATAGTCAGTTATATAATTTAGGACCTTCATAAAAGCCAGCAATTACCATCTCATCTCCAAGTCAGAATATTACTGAAACATTAGAAAGGTAAGGTCTTTCATACCTTGTTCTCGTTCCATTCCTAAGCACTTGGAAGGCTTCTTTTGGAACTTCCTATTTGTAAGAGGTTTGGATTTTGCAGACCTCCCCTTGGCCGGATTGTCTTTGGAGAGAAGTCTGCTACAGAATACATCCCGTTTTGTTGTTATTTCAAATTGATCTCCCCACTTTGGTGAAAAGTCACCAGTTTAGCAATTAGAAACTGCTGTGCTCACTTGTTTTTAGCTGAAGTTTCATACTGAGAAAACTGTGTTTTACTTGGCTTGAGTTCTATTCCTGAGTGATGCTCAAGTTAGGAAACAGGTGTGCTTGGTAGTATTTAATGCCTTCAGTGAATAAAGCGCTGCAAATGAGATAGCCCGTGTAAAGTGAGCTTCAGTGAATGCAGAATCATTAATTTTTATTTTCTCTTCCTCACTTTCAAAAGAGCTATGATTTGAACTTTTATGATCTCTTTCCTTCATATGGCAATAACCTCCTAACTGGTTTCTTTGACGCAACTCAAATGCCTTTCCAGTCAACGTTTTTAGTGCTGCAGAAGTGATTCTACAACGAATAGAACCCTGTCCCTCCCTTTCATAACATCTGTATTAGTCTGTTTTCACACTGCTGATAATTGACCAGAAACTGGACAATTTACAAAAGAAGGAAGCTTAATTGGACTTACAGTTCCACGTAGCTGTGGAAGCCTCACAATCACAGCAGAAGGCAAGAAAGAACAAGTCACATCTTATGCGAACAGACGGCAGCAAGCAAAGATACGAGCACTTGAGCAGGGAAACTCCCCTTTTTATAACCATCAGATCTCGTGAGACTTACTCACTATCGCAAGAACAGCATGGGGAACACCTGCCCCCACGATTCAATTACCTACCACAACAGGTGGGAATTCAAGATGAGATTTGGGTGGGAACACAGCCAAACCATATCAATGCCTTTCATGGACAATCCTGTTACTGAGAGATTAAAATTTAAAATTCATGAATCAGACCCAAGAAACCTTTCAAGTCACATCACCTGTTACATGCATCCACACACTCTTAAGTTTTTGCTAACCTGAACTATTAGTGTTTCTTCATCAAATTGAAGTCTCTCTCTGCCATGCATTTGCATAGGTTATTCTCTGAAATTCATTGCTGCCGGAAATGTTCTTTTTCTCCTACTCAATTTACTTTTTCCCCTACTCAATTTACTATGGAACTTACATTGAGGCTTTAACATGTAATTCAATAATCTCTTTGCCTTTGAAACCTTCTCAAGAATTTCTAGGAAAGATTTATTACTCATTCATTCATTCAATCAATACCTATTAAGCACCTTCTATGTGTCAAGTATTCTCACTGCCAGGAATACAGATGAACTAGACAAAGTTCCTACCCTCATTTATTTGACATTCTAGTGTAGGTTAATATAACAAAAATAATAAATATAACATGTAATGTACAATTCAAAGTAGTTAAGAGTCTATTAAGAATAATAAATCAGGTTATATAAAACCATTTGGGGCTGGGAAGTGAACTTTTGGTATCTTTTTCGTCTACAAACAGCATACTCTACTTTGGGAAATGACTTGTTTCTCATGTCTTCATTATAGCTCCTTGAGATGATAAATGCTATTTACCTTTGTCATCTTTGATCTCACCTACAAAACACTCAATAATTATGTCCTGAATGAATGAATATGCACACATATGAACAGCTGAATAAATGAACTATAGTGTGAATTGTTTTATTTTCAGTCCATTGGAAAGGAAGTTTGTTGCACAATAATAAATGAAATATTCTCAAGGTAACAAACTAACATCTTAACAATACTGGGACTCTGGCCAAAAACTAATTCACCTTCAGCATGTTAGTTAGAATCATAAACTGCTCCTTAGGCCAGGCAGCTGAGTCATTTAATGCTCAGATATCTTGAAAGAGAGATAGAGCTTCTCTTAGCCAATTTTTCTATGTTTTATAATGTCACAAATGAAGATATCTCTCCCATTCCTAAAATAAATGACAAAAAACAACAACAAAGCTATACTAGCTTTACAAATTACTTTTCAAACTGAGATTTGTCTATAAAACAATTTTCTGGATAATTAGCCAAAGTGTAGAAATCTTTATATTGTAAACAGATATTTAAAATGACATAATTATATGGCCAAAGAGATATAAAAATTCATACTTATGGCAGATAAGTAACCTCGGTCCCAGGATGCCCATTAACTCACCCTGAAAGATGAGTGACCAGATCTTTTACTCATCTATTTCTGTTTCTGCATCTGTACAATGAGGTTCTGTAAGTCTGCAGTTTATCTGAGAATCCCCATGTTATTCTGCTCTCTTTATATCTATGCAGAAACCAATTGAAATTTCCAATCCTCACCATTGGCTTGTTCCAAAACAAGAAATCAGAAAAAGAGTACAACATAAAACAAAGTATCTCATATGAATTGTTAATTTTTTGTTTGCGTTTTGTTTGGTTTTAGCAGGCAAAGCACAGGACATGACCCTTTTTGGGGAGGAGGCGGGTTTAGTTGCAGGCAACAGACATCTAGTAATCAACTTTGGTTAATGTATGCCAAAAAGTAATTTACTGGAAAACTGTGGGTTCACTCATTGAATTAAGGAAAAATTAGAATAACAAGGCTCAGAAAAGATCAGACCTAGGACAACTCTGGGATTTAGACAGCAGAAACTAATGAAAAATCTCCTTAGGGCTTTGCTTAGAGACAAATAAATTGTTATCAGTGACCAGATACTATCACATGCTGCTCCGAAAACAGAATTTAGAAACAGAGTACTCGATTGATCTAACTTGGGTCACTCTTATTTCAGGAATGATGCAGTTTACAGACTTGCTATGAATGTATCTAATGGAAAAAATGCAATTTGCCAATGGAAAAAAAACAGATGCTTTCAGTAGAAAAAACGGGAATAGATGTTGGACAAGCACAATGCTTGCCTCAAGCAAAAACTTGGGAGATCAAAAAGAAGGGGTTTGACAAAATACAAGGAGCAAAGATTTTTGTGTTAAATGGCCTGGGGTTCAAAAAAGATTTTGGCATTAAATGGCTTGGCCCCCTACTTAGTAGCTATTTTATAGAGATTATTTTTATTTACTAAGGTAGTTGCTCTTAGAATAAATGAGGTAATCTATACAAATTAATGTCTAGCTCAAAGCACTTAATAAATTGAAGCTATTATTCATATCATTATCAAAGAGTAAATGTGTTCAAGGTGTTTAGGGACGAGAATGCAAACATATAATGACATGTTACTGGAAGGCTCTGGATGTGGCTGCGAGGACACAGCTTAGCGATCATCAGATTGCAGCCCCAGGATGTGTGCATGTTTCCGGATATCTGATTGCCAAAGTCACTATCTGAAATTAATCTTAGAATTGCCTACTGCTGTGCCCTCATTGCAGTTCTACTCTCTTCTTTTTATTATCTTTGGCTTAAAGATACAATGTTCAAATAATGGATGAAGAGGAGAAAATTGTGATGTTTGATTAAAATATGAGCTATAAACGCAGCAAATCACACTGCCATGTGTGTACCTATGCAACAATCTTGCATGTTCTTCACATGTACCCCAAAACCTAAAACACAATTAAAAAAAATATATGAGCTATATGTTATCCATTCTCACTGTATTCACTTGATATTTGTCAAATCTATTATAACCAATAATATTTTTATATATGGAAAGTATACTAAGGCTTGTGAGGGACTGGAGCAGTCTGTACAGGTGCAGACAATTAGTAGATATATTGTCTGCACGAAATTTCAAAAATAATAAAACCAACTAAAGACGATCTGCTTTTTATTATCACTATATACTGGTAATTCTAAACAATGTCAGTGATGAAACAGTCTTTGTGAAAATAAGTCATTTAAAATGTAAGCTGTTGTAATTTTAAGGTATTTTCAGCCTTAAGGCAATGTGATTGTGGCACCTGAGTCATGCAATCAGGCACCTATAACCTAAGCAGCTATAACCTTTGTTCCCTGATTATATAAGCTTTTTTCTTACCTACATTGTTTTGAAAAATGTAAGTGTCCCAGGGGAGACAACCATCTTCTCTTAACTGTTGATCTTCATTATAAATTAACTTCCCTCTTTCTTCTCTCGTACAAAGACTTCATGATTATTATGTCTAAGATGAGATATTAAGTACACTCCTTTAAGCTGGGTAGGAAAAGAAAAGAAGCTGTATGGAAGAGAAAACAAACTATAACTAAATTGTAGTAACTCATAAACCGGGCTTGTATAGAAAATGTTGTAATCCCACTAAATTTCGTTGTTTTTTGCCTATATAAGCACGACCTTAACTTTTAACTTCAAAGCACTAACACTGTTCCTTTAGAATCTGTGTTACCCAAACAACTCTCCTCAGCCTTATGTTTTATTACAGTCTTTTAAACTGGATTCTGATCTTTGTGATTATTTTCGGTTGACACACTACTGAGGCAGTAGAAAGCTCCCTCTCCTTTCCTCCTTACTTCATCATCTTCTAAGTGTGTCTTTCTCATCTTTTCTGTTCTATCATTAACTTTTAGAGGACGACTTCCATATCTTGTTAAAAATTGCAAGCTTCATGGAGACTGGCATTAACCTTATGATTAAGGGAGAGGAGTGGGTCTAGGGTCTCACCATAGAAATCACCTGGTTCTAGTTACTCTCCTTAACTAAGATTTCTAATTCATAACTTGGAATCAATTACATTTAACATGGAGTCCTTCATCTGAAAAATGGGATAATAATACTTCCTTGTGAAACTGAAAACTCTGATGCAAATTAGCAATAAAATAGATAAAACTCCAGGCACAATGCATTCTACCTAGGGTTTCAGAAATGCTACTTATTTTTATATCATTAGAATCATTATTAAGTCAACATATATAATAAGTCTATCATATGTCACAAAACAAAAATGAAAGAGACACAACTCTTGCCCTAGAACACCTCATATACACCATGAGGAGGTCTAACATCCAGTGAAAAGAGCCAATAAAAAATACAGGGCAGGACAGGAAGTGGCAAACCTTCAATTCCAGAGGAGGGGGGGCATTCAGAAAAGGTTTCTAAGAAAACGTAACAGATGGAATACAGGGGTATATGCTATGCAGAGACATCACTGAATGAAAGAATCATGCCAATTATTGAGAAATCAGAAGGTTAATATCATAGGACAATGATTCCATAAAGAAAAAAGCAAGACACAAAACACTATATGCAATTTTAATATGACAGAACATACATATAGAGTAAATACCTGAAGGAATTCTTTGAACTGTTAAAATTACTCATCTCTAGGTGCTGGAACTATGGGTGTCTTTTTTCCTTTCCTTTGTGTGCCAAATGGCATGACCATAAAATCAGAAACAAAATGCTCCTGCGCAACGTAGCGAAGCCTTGTCACTACAAAAATTAGCTGGGTCTGGTGGCACACACCTGTAGCTACTTGGGAAGCTGAGGTAGGAGGATCACCTGAGCCTAGGGAGGAAGAGGCTGCAGTGAGCTGTAATCACGCCACTGCACTCCAGCCTGGGTGACAGAGCAAGATCCCTGTCAAAAAAAAAAAAAGAAATGCTGTGTTTTTTTGTTTGTTTTTTTTTAAAGAATATGAACAAATACCATTGACAATCTAATCAGTGAAAAAGCATCATTTTCCAGATTCAAAATTCTGGTCCCCGGGCTGCAGAAAACTAAAGACTACATTTGTTAGAAAGAAAATTTTACTTATGGGGCCCCAGGGCAAGTGGCAGCTTCAGCCAATAAACTTTGAAAAGCCCTCTACTCTTTCGACCTCTCTCTTGCGTGAGATGTGACTCTTGTGATTTGATTTTGGAAAACGAATGGCACTGAATGTAAACCTTCAGAGGAGAATGAAGGGAAGCTACAGAGAGTTGTGTCTAGCTTACTGCAACTTTAGAATGTGCTTTAAATATTCAATGTCGTTCTTTCATTTTCGGCCATTAGATAAAGAATGAGTCATGACGTTGAAATAGACCTTTTCATACCTCTGATCCTTCCCTGAATGCATCTCTACTTTTCTCCTGGCAAAGTCTATTCACTTCCCCAAACTTTTTCATCTATTAAACCGAGTGAGTGGGGATAGTTGCTGAGCCAATGTCTTTCTTGCTCCAGAAAGATCGGATTGGCTCAGCAACTCTCCCCACTCACTTGGATTTTTCCCTATTGTTGTGTAAGCACCCTCACAAAAGCTCTTATCCCACTTCCCAGGAGTTGTTTATTTGTATTTATTTTTGAGTGTACTGCTGTTACTGTAAGGCAGGACCTAGAAATATTCTCTCTTAAATATCCTATACTTCACGGACTGCAGACTGCCTAGAACATGGTAAATGATGAATAAATGGTTGATCATAGTACATCAAATCCAAGTAACTTTAAAGTTTATCCTACACTGTTGCCCACCATTTCTTTGCAAATGCCTGTCCTTTGGCTACAACTCAGAGGATTCCTCCTCAGTCCCTTTCATTAGTTCCCTTCTGCCTGCTTCTTAAGTGTTATTCTCCAGAGTTCTGTCCATACCCTTCTTCTCTTCTCGCTAAATATCTTCCCTGAATGAGCTCATTTCCTTCCCTTCATTTGCCTGCACAAAGAGGATACGGAAAACCACATTTCCTTTTCCAAGTCCAACCCTCACTGTTGAAATTCAGACCCACCCTGCATGTCCTGGCCATCTTTATCCAGGTAACCTACACTCACCTTCAACATATCAGCCTCAGTGTATTTCCTTTCTTTAGTGTTCTAATCTCCAGTCATAGTGATCAACTTGCAGTTCCTCATTAGCTCAGCTCAAGCTTTCCTGCCATCGCATTTAGGCAATATTGACTATCCCCTCTTCTATCATCACATCCAAATTGTAACACATTATTATACTTAATGATTGACATGCCTATTTCTAGTAAATGTTAAACTTCTTGAAATCAGGCACTCAGTTTATTCATCATTTATTCTAAGCATACAAATACACATAGTGTGTCTGGAACATATGTGCATCTGTATACACATATACACTATGAGAAGGTCTAAAGTCCTGTGGAAAGAGCCAGTAAAAAATATTTACTCAAAAAATGATATGGAAAAGGTGGGTAAGTGATGGATGGATAGAAGCACTATAACCATGCTTTCCCCTAGCATGTACATTGGGGCCTCTGTGACATACTGGATTATTAAGAAAGTCTAATGTAGCATTTCACAGGACAAAGGATTTCTTACTTTTCTGGGAGAAAGACCAGGAAGAGACAAGAGACTTAAATATAGGAGGTCCAAATTCAGATAAGCCACAAAGCTAGAAATAAACAGGAAAATGCAACAGGCAGAATAAGATTCAGACTCCAGGTTGTTAAGGCAACAGGACTCAGGAACTCTGACCAGGAGAACAAAATAAAAAGGCCAGAATCCAGAGGCATGTTTTCAGGCAGGAGCTATAACCAATGAGTCATAGAATATTAGGAAAATTTTTACAGGTATTCATTAAACCTTCATTATTTTAGAGGAGAAATATTAAGGTTCTAGACAATAGGTGTTCAAAACTCAGATGTCCATGTATCTGTCTATCCATCCAGCATCCACCTATCCATCTATGCATCCATACAATTATCCATGAATTTGATATTCATTTGCAATTCATGATAAGCTACTATGTTTAGATGTTCTGCTAGTCATTGGGGATACAAATAGGAATGAGAAATGTTCTTTTCTATCAAGTAGCGCACACTATGCTAGGAAAGAAAGCAATATAATCAACATACTACAATTCAATGTGATCAGTGTTTTAATATAAGATTGGTCTGTGCATTGAAGATATCAAAGAGGAAGCTCTCAAACTGGCCTTGTGGGAAAAACTGTCAAGTGTCCTGGTGATAGATAATGGGCATGAGCCACATGGATGAAGTCTAATATGAAATAAAAGCTTTTGAAAACCAGAATCTCCCAATTTTCTTCTCCATCAATGTTCTGAAAAGATATCATATGTGTGCAGAGTAGAGAAGATAGGTGTGTGGGGGCTGAAAGAGGAAGAGAAAATGAAATCGATTTCTGCTAGTCAGTCTCTGTGTTTAGCTTCCACTTCAATTTCCTTTCATGCCAAGAGTTACCAAGAGCCATAAGATGTGCAGCACTTAACTCGTTCTAGATTTTTCTTGGTCAAATTTATTTAGCCAGTGTCCATCTATCTGTCTTTCTCTAAGAGGAAGAAAAACAGGAAGGAAGGAAGGAAGGAAGGAAGGAAGGAAGGAAGGAAGGAAGGAAGGAAGGAAGGAAGGAAGGAAATAAATTATCCTAGAAACAAGCAATGAAAGCCAGCCCCTCCTTTTCTGAAGCCTTATCTTGAATGTGGCTTCAAGAGAGCTTTAGTAGGTCAGTGATTCCACAAGCCCTTCAGGGATCAGGCATGAAGCCACTAACTCAAGAAATTGTTCCTGTGAGTTACTTTAAGGAATCAGGTCAGACTGACACAACATCTCCCAGATATAACCTTAAGAAATAAATGGAGAAGAGGTGTTGGCAATGCATGTGAACTAAAAAAATTTATCCCATAAAGAGAGAATAATAAGCAGCATTCTGATTCATGACTCTTGCATTTATATCAGCAGCTATCCTAACAATGAAGCTCTCTCACAGGAAAAATGAGCAGAATATAGAAGAATGTTTTTTAAAACCATAAAAATTGAAAAATTGAGGAATATAAAATATGCTAAATTGTTTCACCTTTGCTAATCAGATATAAGCTGAAACTTTAAATAAGAAAATGTCCCCAAATTAAATCCAAACTACACTCCACTAGTTTCCCCATAGCAGTACATACCCAAGAATACCAGGTGGTTTTCAGCATTTGTTTGTCAACATTTTACTCTCATTTTGAAACAGAAAAACTAATGAAGGATCTATTTAAATAGCAACTCCTACTAGTTTTCCTTGGGTTAGTTGGTTGTACAATTTCATTGCTAAGACTAGGCCCTACATTTATTGTTCTCCCTATTCCCTCACTTTGAACATGAGATCACTCTTCTTCATTTGAGCATTGTCTCTTCCCACAAAAGTTTGCACTAAACTGATTTTATATATATATATATCTCCCCATGTTATATATAACATGTTATATATCATATAATTTGTATTATACGATATATTATATATTAAATATCATATAATACATAATACAAGATATTATATATTGAGATATTATATTATTATATAGCATATATATGTAACAACTCTAATGGCAGAGTCTGAGTCTTTATGTTTATAATTTGTTTATCCATCTCACTTGCAACCAGGCATTACCGAGGCACTAGGCCCGCTTGTGAATGCTCACTTGACTAGAGCGAAAATCATGTCACTACAATCATTATCTGGAATCAACAGTTTCACCAATTTTCACTATATTTGACTTGGTTAGGCAGAGGCAGTAGGTTCAAAGAGACCATGACAAGAGTTTAACAAGAATAGAAATAACACGTCCTTCTAATTCTTTCTCAAATCTAAAATTAAGCTAATCAAGAGTCTTTACTTCATGACCAAAATATTGTTACTCTCAAAAATAAAACAAAGTAAATCACTTTTCTAGTTTAAATAGTCTCCAAAGAAAGTTTAAGGGGATGAAAATGAGAAACATAAATGGAAATGACTGGACATTTCAACAGAGATTCCACAACTGATGAAATTTTCTACTGTCATATAATTATCCTAGAAAAGATGCTTTCTCAAGTCTAACCTAAACTTCTTTGGGTAGTGTAAATTCATTCCTTTTGGACCTTATCCCAGATGCCACTAGAATAGTTTTCCCCTAGTCATATGTACCACTCTTCCCTTGTGTGTGATTTATGGGTTTTATTCTTTATCTTTTCTATTTATAGCCATGGCTCTTCTAATGAAAAGAATATGTTTCGATGCACACATCATTACTCAACATCTTTTGAGAATAACAGAACAAACAGCTAAGCTCATGTGTAAGTAAAACATCACCTGCCTGTCTCCAGACCTTTCAACCTTCTCAGGTGGCCCTTCAATCTCTCAGGATGCCCTCCAATGTTGGATCACAAAACAGGCCCTCTCCAACTGCCAGGTCAAGACTTACCTTCTTCCTAACACCTAAGCTCCTTTCAAAATTTGCTGAACTCCAGTAGCAGGATTTTAGCTAAATTATTGCAGATATCCCAGGATTTATCTGCATAGCCCTGTTGATGTTATATGTCTTTCCATTCACACTTCCAGATGAGACAATATAAAGGAAACTACTTTCTTCATTACAGATACAGATCTTCCCAGTAGTATTAACTAGGCCAAATTTTAGCCTCCTAAGATATTAATTTTCTGGGGCTAAGAGGTACAGTTATGGAACAGCAGTGCTGAAAACCTATTCTTGGTGAAAGACAATC
Source organism: Cheracebus regulus (assembly GCA_963574635.1). Taxonomy (NCBI): domain Eukaryota; kingdom Metazoa; phylum Chordata; class Mammalia; order Primates; family Pitheciidae; genus Cheracebus; species Cheracebus regulus. The sequence goes on from CAUYQU010000266.1 coordinate 69,254, forward strand.
TCAGACAGGTTGCTATGGTTGAACAGGAGCTGTGTGATAGGAGGAACTCCTTTGCATCTACACAAATAATTGTCCTTGACTCATACAGAATGCACAAATAGCACATTTCATGTGTGATTACCAGTTTCTGTGAAAACCCATCTACACTGTAAAGCAGGTGATACAATGGTTATCCACCAAGTTTTGCAGATGGGAAAACAGAGGTTATTTCCTGCAAGAAAGAAAGCAGAAAATGCTACCTCAGTGGCTCATGCTTGTAATCCCAATGATTTGATGCCAAGGCAGGATATCATGAACCCAGAAGTTTAAGAGCAGCCTGCCAGCCTATGTGATATACCAAGACCCCATCTCAAAACAACAACAACAACTTAGGGAGATGGAGAAATTAGGGGAAAAGAAGAGAATAATACATAACCTGACACCTTAGTTGAAAGAGAAAGCTGTGGCTTCTAAGAAGATGTTCTGTATACATTGAGTATCTTTGAGATGAAGATCTTAGGTTTCTTGAGGTTGATGAGGCAATTCTATAATCTAAAGACAATCTTACAGGTAACCGGAACCAAGCCCTGCGTGGCCCCTGGGGGTGTATCAGTTTGTGAGTATGACAGTATCCTCCTCCCCATCCACTGCTCCAGAGACCAATGACTAACAAAATCTGAATAATTACATCGACTTTGCTGTCCAGGGTAGCTTTAATAAAGGTATGTTGTTCTCAAAAGATCTGTTAATGGAAACATATTAGGAACTCCATTTCTTTAGTCTTTCTTAAATCACTAAATGCTTTAATTATATTTTTAGTAATAATATTCTAAGCTATTGAAAGCAAGAATAGCTTCTGCTTATGATGGCTGCAGCCAGATTGGCTCAATAATTCTTCATTTAAATATGTTTTAGGTTGTGCTCCTACCTTTAATTCACTTATTATAATGTCTCTCCCCAAATCTTAAGGCTATGAAACAAATACTTTGTAAACTCTTTCCAGAAAGAAGTTCAAGCAGAAATGATGTCAGGGCACGAAGAAAATTAGTTCTTTAGAATGGGTAGAAAGAGAAGGAATGAAAGGGTGGTGAAGATAAATCTTGGCTTTCAGAGTAGAGAGCCACAAAAGCAGCCAGAAATTGAATATTTTTAAAATGTGATAAATGGCTTTGTGCTTTTCATATTAGCTATTAACTGCTAAGAGTCATTAGGCATAGTACACAAAAGGCAATCATTGAATGTTCGAATACTCTGCAGTGCCACAATGGAATTTCTATTTCCAGCGTCCACTGTAATTATGAATCATCTCGATATATGAGACTCACAGAAGAAATGCTGCCCTCAAATCAGCTTGCATTGCTCAAGCAATTTTTGCCCTTATTTAACCAGTGGAGGTAGGCATTCCAATTTGCTGGGCATAAAAAAGCTATTGCTTTAGCCACTGTTTGGTATTTTGAAGCACAGGAAGTCTTCTCCAAGGGGTTCAAGGTGATAGGAAAGATGAAAGACTCCAAGTTCCCGAAAGCTCACATTTTCCTAGTCCTCTCCAGGCTTTACAGCCATTTTTCCACTACAGCACATATTATCTCTAGGTTCTTCCTCCTCTGCTGCCTGATGTTCTCTCAAGCCATCTTCCTTCCTTTACCAGGCCATCCCTTGGACCTTAGAGCTACCAATCTCTTTAGCCATTCCAGGACATGCCCTCGACCAGACAAGCTTTTTCTACCTGCATTTAAGTTCAACCTACCCACTTCCATCATCTAAACAATTCCTACAACTCTACTTCTTTCAAAAATAAAAAAAGCAAAAAAAAAAACAAACAAACAAACAAAAAAAACACTTTCCAATGAGTAGCCCAACAGAAATGAGTTTTAGCTCAAAAACAACAATTATATATGTGCAAGAGATTGGAGTTTAAGTCAAAAAGTTCCTGAGTTTCAGTTAACAACAAACTTAGAATAGACCTGGGTAAATGGGATGCAGTTGCCAAAAAACTCTCTTAGTCTTAAGTTGCTTTAACAAAAGAATACTAATCTAGCAAAAACAATAGTCATTTTATATGTGGCATCAATCACGTGTCAATCAGCACATAATATCTGGAAGGTGTGTTCACATCTGAAATGTTAAGTAAATAGAGTTTACACAAAGGGGGGACGAGAAAAATACATAGTGACTTGGAAAACATATCAAAAAACAATAAAAGCAGCAAGGGATGTTCAAGATCATTGAACATTTTCCCACTCAGTTTGTTCTTCTTTCTGACTTCTCATTTCCTCGACAGTATCATTATACATCTCATTTCTGACAGTATCATTATAACATATACTAAGTGCCCATTATCTACCATGCTTTGTGATGGGCACTGGAGAAATAAAGGTTATCAGGGCCTGGTCTCTGACCCTAGTCCCTGAAGCTTTCAACCACTCATCCTCAGAATCCAAATACTGTGGATTTAAATAGTATAAGCTCTGTCAAAAATACCTCATGACATTTTGTTTGTGATGAGTGGCATTTAAGCACATTTTAGTTAATAATATTATTAGAGTGAATATCATTGTATAGTGGAAAGAACATGAATTTCCAACCAGATAAAACCAGGTTAAAATTCTATTCTTAGCATTACTACCTGTGACATTTCTTTAAAGTGGGGTTGCATTACATGATTATAATAACCACTCAAATAACACTGATAATGGACACAGCATTAGACACATCCAATAAGAGATGGAATGGGGATTCAAACTCACACAGTCTGACTTCAGAATCCAAGTGAAGTAGAGAAAACTCCATTGTTAGATTAAAATCAGACTGATGCCACAGTTTTGGTCAATGGTCTCTGCATGCTTAATTCATACACACGGAAATAAGCTGCACTATTTTTCAGAAATCTCTAAGAATATCTACCCAGTTCATTCTGCACAACTTTTACCCTGTAGAAATAAGGCTCTTTGTACCCTAAGAATGATGGACTGGGCCTGGCAGAGATTATCATGATGAAAACATTCTGCCTTACTGTGGGTCCATTCAGGTGCTCTCACTTATTCTTTCCAATCCACTTGTTCAGACACTTAAAAATGGCTGTGCTTCTCCCCAAGGCAACTTCTCAAGCAAAGACTGTTGCTCTTTCTGTCACTTGGGCTTCACGGATAATTGGAAATCCTGTGTAGGTGCTGGCACTTCTACAGCAGCTGTTCATTTGCTGTCACTCACAGTAGGAGGAAATGCCATAATTTGTAAAGAAACAAATCATTGAAGTCCAATCAGATGGATATAGATTGTTGCAACCCACAATGACAAACATACTCAGAAACCTTCTTTCAGCCATGTGGGTCCAAACAATCTCTGAAAATAGAGCTAAGGCCCAGACAGGAAGGCGTAGTACAAGTAAAATGACTGCACCATAGCATCGCAGGAAGAAGATAAAATGGAATTTCCAAAGGTTTTCATAAAAGATGGCATTGAGCTGTTGGAGAAATTAAAATGGCTATCATTTGAGGGCTTGTTCAATGCCAAGAGTTAAGCTAGGCATTCTACCTCACTTTTTTCATCTATCTATTTCTTCATACATTCATTTGAAAACAATGATGAAGCACCTACCATGTTCCAGGTGCCACAGTAGGGGCTTGGAATAAAACAATGATATACATGATTTTTAACAACACAGAAGTCATAATCTAGTGGAAGACACAAATTTAAAATGTTTTTGTCGAAGTAATTTTTCAAATTAAACTTATAATGTCCAAAAAAGAGAGTTATTTGGGGTACTGCTACAATTTTTTCTAGAGAAGGTACTTGAACTAAGATATAAAGTATAAGTAGAGGTTACCAGGAGAAAAGCAAGAAGAACAGAAAGAATTGCACATGGGAAGGATATTAAAAGAACTCTGAAATGCAAGTGTTGTTATGCCATTTTACAACTAAGGACGCAGGCTTAGAAAGGGTGAATAGCTTGCTTAAGATCACACACTAGAAAATACTGAATCTTGATATGATTTGAACCCAAATATTCCTTTTGCCTAAGGAGTTATCTTCCTTACAGAATATATATTTAAAAAAGCATTATTCATCCATCATTAGTACATTACCTTTAAAAATAAAAAGAGTGGTACTTTCTGTCTCGGATTTTTTCTCCATATTTTCGGATGATAATGGAAGAAAATACTTAACTTTCAAACACGAGACTTGTATTGCTCAGTATACATAACCAAGAGGGACTTCGTTTTATTTGCATCACTAGGAGAATTTTTCTCCTGTCCTTTTCAGACTTCCCTCTGGAAAATCCTCTCACCAATAGTGGCTTAATGTAACACAATTTAAATAAAATAAAGCAGGTATTGTAGTTGGTAAATGAGTGAGGTCCTGGTATCACCATGATTGATATACCAATAGATAGAGCTGTGGACACCAGGAGGTCTCAGGGAATCATTTTTCTATTATGTTTTGAGAAATCTTATTTTAGGAACTTTTCTCTGTGCCAGTTTTTTATGGGTTTGCACAGTGATAATAATAGCGATAATAACAAAAATCCCAAGGACAGATAATCATTTAGTGGGAGCCTATGTAGCAGCCACTAAGCATTTTATTGATGTTTAAGACAAACATCTTCTGCACTTTAACATCTCTGAAATTCAGATGTGTCTCATAATCAATGACAGTTTACAACTATTGGTATTTTTTCTCCACTAAAAATAAAATAATTCATGCTATTTATAATCAGTAATTTCTTGGAATCAACAAAATATGAACATAAATTTTGTTTAATCTTCACACAAACTTGTGAAGAAGTCATAATATAACTTTTTAACTGACAAATAAAAAATGTATATATTTGTTGTATACAACGTGTTGTTCTTAAATATGTATACATTGTGGAATGGCTAAGTTGAGCAAACTACTTTATGTATTTTCTCACATACTAATCATTTATTTGTGTTGGAAACACAATGTACTCCCTTAGCAATTTTCAAGAATACAATACATTTAGGCCAGGCGCAGCTGCTCACGACTGTAATCCCAGCACTTTGGGAGGGCAAGGCAGGCAGATCACTGGATGTTAGGAGTTTGGGAACAGCCTGGCCAACAGGGTGAAACCTCATTTCTATTAAAAATACAAAAAATTAGCCAGGCATGGTGGCACGCACCTGTAATTCCTTGGGAGCCTGAGGCATAAGAATCGCTTGACCCAGGAGGCGAGGTTGCAGTGAGCTGAGATCACACCACTGTACTCCAGCCTGGGTGACAGAGCAAGACCCTGACTCAAAAAAAAAAAAAAAGAATGCAATATATTGTTATTAACTATAGTCACTACATTATACAGTATAACTCTTGAATTTATTCCAGTCTAACATCTTTATTTGACATATAATAAAACAGTCTTAAAATGTTAAGTAACATGTCTCAAGTTACAGGGCTATTAAATGGAGAACTACAATTCTGACTCAGAGTTTTGTTCTCTCCAGTCTTTGAGACAAAATTGTGTTCCAGAGATCTGCTTTGAAATGACTTAGATACCCAAATGATTATAGTTGGATCAATGTCATCATTTTCTGTTACCATGTCACTGCATGTACAGATTTATTATGTGTTTGATTTCTCATTTGTGCAGCATGAGGGATGTTTTGGATTGTGTACTAAAAAGAAACTTGGAGTCAGGTTTTAATATAAATGATGAATAAAATTCCAGTCAAGTTCATGTATCACAGAAATTCAGAATAGAGGCTTTGAGTCACAACAGCTCAGATCTGAATTTTGGTTCTTCAACTTGCTAACTCTACAACCCTGGGCAAATCATGTACCCTTTCTGAGTTCAAATTTATCATATTTTATATGGGTACGTGAAATATATTTAAACAAACACAGTGTCCCTTGAAGCAGACTAGAAAACTGCAGCCAGAGAATAAGTAGATGCTCAAGTCCCTAATTCCCTTAAAATACTGCAGAGAGCATGCGTGGTATGAGCCACTGCTAAACATACCATGGAGTTAGGCACTGGGAGAAGGTCCCCTCTCCACAAAATGCTGAGGAAATGGAGCATCTGTGCCATGGCAGCATTCTGCCCATGAGTTCTAGTCTGCACTAGGTTATACCTCTGTCTTAGTCCAAGCTCCTGATAATAGCAACTCCTCTAGCAAACAAATGGCCTGGTACAGCAAGCATTTCTTGCTGCAAACTATAACTTGTTGATAGAAGGTTCAGAAGTTGCATGAAAATTTTAAATATCAAAGTTAAGGCTTGTTTTGAGAATTTAACCAGAAAATATCAGTGTTCCTGAAGTATGGTATAATTTCATTTAAAGTTAGTGATATGATTTAATGATGACAGTAGTGATGATGGTGATGGTGATTATAATGTTCATGATCATGATTATTTGAATGACTACCTCATCTTACATTCCACTGAAACATATTATACATTTTCTCTATGTTCGGCACCATGTGAGAGTTAGGCACTTTATTTAGATTTCACAAAAACCTTGTAAAGACTATTGCTATCTTCTCTTTCCAGATGAAAATGTTGGGTCTCAGAGGTGATACCATGGTCTTCTGATTTCAAGCATTCCATTACACTGTAAACAATTCGAAAGAGTCCTTCTTATTAAAAAATCGTTACTAGGATCATTTTTTTCTGTATAAGATTTTATATTTCAAAATGTTATACACATTTTCTTAATGTTTATTTACTGCCTTTAAAAGAAATTTATTGAAAAACATGATGATATGTGAGTAGTCAGAGACAAAATTTTATTTTTGTTCTTTCAAACCCAAAAAAATCCATTAGAATAGCTTCTATGGAAAATTCTGCCAACAGCATATATTGGTGAGGATTTAGAGCAACTGAAACTCTCACAAATTGCTAGTAGGGAAACTAGCAAATTCTTGCGAATATTTATCAATCCTGTGACCCAGTAATTCCACTTCTAGGCATTTACCCAAAAGAAGTAAAAATAAATGTCCAGAAAAAATACGTGTGAATATTCATCATCACTTTATTCATAGCAGTCCAAACATACACAATTCAAATGTTCATAAATAGAAAAATGGACAAAAGCTGTGGTAAGCTTGTTTAGTGGAATATTACAACGACAGAGATGGATCCTAAACCTCATTTTTGTGACTGAGAGAAGTAAAACAGTATATGCTCTGATTTCATTCCCATAAAGCTCTAGATTAGGCACACCTGTTCTATGGTGATGGTATTCAAAACAGTGGTTGCCTCAGTTTAGGGGATTCACTGAGAAGAGATATAGAGAAATATTCTGGGGTGATGGAAATACTCACTGTTTAAATACAGTGTGGGTTAGATGGGTATATATATTGTCAAATCTCATTAATTGCAACAGTTACAATCTGTACATTATATTGTATATAAATTATACTGACTGATGAAAAGGAAAACACAGCAGGAGCTGTAATCAAGTTTTTTTTAAATCAGACTAGTATTTTACTTTTATCTCTTTAGATTGAAGATTAGTTTTATGAATAGCCATAAAAACCAATTCTATTTTTCAGAGAGATCCAAGATGGCCGATTAGCAACAGCTCAGGAATGTAGCTCCCAGTGAAAGTGCAGAGAACGAGTGGACGCCGCACTTTTCGATGAATTTTTGTTGCCCACAGACTGGGAGATTCCCGGCAGAGGAGCCACACGGGTCGCCATCGCAACTCTTTTGGCCGGCGCGGCTGTTTTGCTGGTGCCCCAGCGCGGCGCTTCCCGGTGCGGAGTATACGGGATGGACGGGCTCGACTGGTCCCATCCCCACAAGGAAAACAGCAATTGGAAGCACTGAGGACTGAGAGTTTCACAGCAAGCACCGCGAACCCGGGAAGGTCCGGCTCTGTGGGAAAGGGGCATCCGCCAAAGGAAAACTAAGAAACAAAAAAACTTCATCACCAGGCGGAGAGAGATCCAAGATGGCCACGTAGCAGCAGCTCAGGATTGTAGCTCCCAGTGAAAGTGCAGAGAGCGAGTGGACGCCGCAATTGCAGATGAATTTTTGATGCCCACAGACTGGGAGATTCCCAGCGAAGGAGCCGCACGGGTCGCCAGTGCGACTCTTTTGGCCGGCGCGGCGCTTCTCAGTGCAGAGTGTACGGGACTGTGTGCCCTTTTAGTCAGGCTCAGCCGGTCCCATCCCCACAAGGAGAACAGCAATTGGAAGCACTGAGGACTGAGAGCAAGCACAGCTGAACCCTGGAAGGCCCAGCTCTGTGGGGAAGGGGCGTCCGCCGAAGGAAAACTAAGAAACAGAAAAAACTTCATCACCAACAAGCCGGACATCCACTCAGGGATCCAATCTGAAAGTCGGCAATTAGAAAGACGACGGGTGGATAAATACACAAAAATGGGAAGAAACCAGTGCAAAAAGGCTGAAAACACCCGAAATCGGAATGCCTCTCCTCCCACAGGGGATCGCAGCTCCTCATCAGCAAGAGAACAAGGCTTGATGGAGGATGAGTGTGATGAACTCACAGAATCAGACTTCAGAAGGTGGATAATAAGAAACTTCTGTGAGCTAAAAGAACATGTTCTAACCCAATGCAAATAAACTAAGAACCTTGAAAGAAGATTTAACGAAACGCTAACGAGAATGGACAACTTAGAGAAGAATATAAGTGAATTGATGGAGCTGAAAAACACAACACGAGAACTTCATGAAGCATGCACAAGTTTCAACAGCCAAATTGATCAAGCAGAAAAAAGGATATCAGAGGTCGAAGATCAACTCAATGAAATAAAACGAGAAGGCAAGATGACAGAAAAAAGGGTAAAAAGGAATGAACAAAGTCTCCAAGAAATATGGGACTATGTGAAAAGACCTAATCTACGTTTGATAGGTGT